>JALIZH010021326.1:0-11824 GCA_030522465.1 Rhipicephalus appendiculatus | reverse complement strand
TGCAAGTAACCGTGGATATAACACATTTATTCACGATCTGGAACACGTGGTTGCTCGCTAATGGTCGTTGCAACATTTTTTCCAGCGTTCGTCTGGCAGATTAAAACGCCAATCTTGGATGTTATCAATGTTTATTTTGCTGTACCGGAGTTCGCGTAGAGGGAATCACCTTCGATGCATACCCACATTTCTTGGGCCATTGTGTGCCGTTCGGTGCCACATGTGATTGGGAAATACGTCATTTAAGTCATGTTTGTCATACACATACCCTCCAATGGCAGTTTTAGTTACACCATTGAGAGCACGTAGAAAGTGAGCCCAGGCACCCAGAGCACGAGCGCACTCAGAAACAGGCGGACACATAGATAGATAGATAGATAGATAGATAGATAGATAGATAGATAGATAGATAGATAGATAGATAGATAGATAGATAGATAGATAGATAGATAGATAGATAGATAGATAGATAGATCAATGTGCCTTCCGTTCGCGAAGAAATCGCTCGGTTTGAAAATTTGGCTCAGGTCATTAAAAAAGCGGTATTGCTGCTGAAGAGACGAAAGCCTTCCCGCACTCATTTAAGACACACGTACTGCGGCGAGCGAGTACATTAGTTTGTTATTAAATCTGGCCTTTGAACACCTCATGCGATCGCTTTTGTCTTCATACGTTTTTTTTATTCCGATAGCAATCATATGGACACTTTCGGCTGGTTTTCGCCGTCGGCGTCGCCGCCGCCGTTGGCCGCCGCCGGTGTCCGCCGCCGGTGTCCGCCGCCGTCATTTGCCGTATATGTATATGTATATATATAACTGGCCCCGCCCGTCGTTCGTGAGCGTGAAAAGACGCGAGGGGGGGGGGGGGGGGTCCCTCGAGCGACCTTCGATTTTACGAGAGCGGGCGCGCGCGTTATCTCCCCTTCTCGGCGGCCGACAGCGGGGGGCGACCTTCGATTTTACGAGCGCGGGCGCGCGCGTTATCTCCCCTTCTCGGCGGCCGACAGCGCGGGGCCGGTGTACCCTTCTACGGGCTGCGCTCTCAACGCGAAGACTTAAACAAGCGTTTTCTAGAGTTGCGTGAGATCGGATCGAAAAAGAGTTAGCTGCCAGCCTCACTTCGTATAACATTACAATTTTTTTGCTATGGCATTCATTGTTTCACCCTTGCGGTGAAACTGTGACTTTTTTTGTTAAACATGTGTACACACTTGTTCATCTTCAAATGTTTCTTCATCCGCAACTCAAGGTCCATTTACCTTTGGAATTGCTTTCGTACACCCGCTACAGAATGAGCCTGTTCGGCAGTGATGCACTTGCGCATCCGGCCGCAATACACACGGCGTGTGCGCTCGAAGATCAGTGTGAGGAGCGACCGCTACCACTTTCTGCACACTTGTGCCTACTATCTATCTATCTATCTATCTATCTATCTATCTATCTATCTATCTATCTATCTATCTATCTATCTATCTATCTATCTATCTATCAGCCGCCTACGTCTGGGTGCTCTTGTGATCACCTCCTGAGATTGCTCTAGACCAAAATGACTAAGGGGAGAGCAAGAGAGTTTGACGAATACGGTTGTCTGGTGATGACATGAATAACATCCTGCCGCCTACTTAGTCAAGCCCTCTTCTCCAGACATGTGCAGCACATGCCAGCATACCACGGGCCGCTGTATGCGGATATGCGCCACAGGCGATTGACAGTTTATGTATGCCCAGGAATAGCAAGAACAGACATTGACAGTTTAATTGCGAGGGCAATAAGAAAAGCCGATATCGGTAGCCTTGACCCAACGACTGCAAAGACTGAAAATCAGGATTGCACAAGGGATCGACGCCAAGCATTCTATGTGAAAGTCACGTATTCTAGCACAGAGTCACGCCAGGTCTTGTGAACTGCTTTGAAAAAAAAGACACTATACAGTCGTAATGTCGGTGTAACGTCTATTGAAGTTCCAGTGGTGGCTATCTATTTTGATAACAAAGCAATAAGCATTACATATGTACTCGTGTGATACTATGCGTCATGTTGGATTAACGACAGTTGTGATTTCAGTGTTGTCTCCACTTCTATGACAGTCTAATAAACTTTACTTTTTTTATTCCTATGATTCAACAAGCTATATGCAGCGTTGCTAAACACCGGAGAAATACGCCAACGAAAGTTTCATGTGAAATTCACATCATGGCCACAAAAAGTGACTTTCGTTGTAATAATAGTGAAAGTCTTTACTCTAACGTGAGTGCTGACATCACATCAGACCATTAGTTAGCCTTTAAACGCCAGTGTAGTCGACGTTTCTGGTAAGCCCACGATGTGCACAGAGCTACTACGCTTACAAAAACACGTCGACCCACCTCATAACGCTTGGCTCAAAGTAAAAAAAAAAAGTCGCATGGAAATTACTCGCTGACTGCTTCGAATGAAAGCAATAACCGGAAGCCGTGAGATCGGCCGAATTATAGGCTAATTATAACCACCTATTCTACCCATATCCTAATTCAAATAATTTTAGGGGCGAAGCTCCTTAGGGGTGTGGGTCTGTCCCTCCTCTGTAGTCGTAGTAGTAGTAGTAGTAGTAGTAGTAGTAGTAGTAGTAGTAGTAGTAGTAGTAGTAGTAGGTAGGTACGCAGGTAGCCACGTGTAGTGAAATGTAGCCACTCCCCGTGATAAAGATGACAATCACGCAGTATAGTGGAATGTACCCACTACACGTGATAACGATGAAGTATAAGCGCGTTCCAGTATAGCGGATTGTACCCACTACACGTGATAACGATGATGATGACGCTGATGACCATGAAGTATAAGCGCGTTCCAGACCACACATCCTCTTTCTGCCATGGATGAAAACGATCGAGTTTCGCCCACTCATCATTATTCACTTCGTGGATATGGCGTGATTTATTTATTGAAATACTACATCCGACTTTTTTATAATTAAGAAAACATGATATCAGTTACTCAATATTAAGAAATTTACCCACTTGCACACAGTGAAAAGTGTCGGAACAGCGGAGCTGAGGTTCTCCTGTGTTTCCCTAGTGATTTCCTGTTATTTTTCGTGATTTTGTGTTCGTAGCTATGATTCCGTTGTTTTTAGAACAGAGGTGCTCGAGAAAGGATTTGTGGCAGCCTCTGCAACACCCGCCCTGCTGCAGTGATTTTCGGCAATATTTACGCTCGAGCCGCCGCTTGCTTGTTTTGGCTATGCGACTACTGCTTCATCCGCTACCGAGGCATTGACGCCATCTATAGGTATATCTGGGAACCGGAGCCTGACATGTAACACGGACGCTCATCTGTCGTCAGGCCAATCTTAAGACAGCTCCACTGTTAAGAACCCCACTACAAAACAGCATAAGAACAAAATATGGAGAAATCTGCTATTTTAAGCTGCAAGTAGATTCAAGAAGGAGAACGTTTCTTCCAAAATAGATTGAGTGCGTTTGAAACTTACCTATCGAGCTGTAATATCTGCTCGTATTGAGGACAAGGTCATTAGTCGGCGTAGAAATATGGTTAGAGAAAGAAAGCTACGTTTGCGAACTACATATTTTCAATATTTCAGTACAAACACTACAATCAAGCATCATGAACAAATAGGACTTTTCTTGATCAAGAACTTTGGCAAATTAAGATGCTAAGAGCAGAACACCACAGCCACGCAAATATTTTTGACAAACTCTTCTAATCAATATAAGCTTCTTAAAAGTTCAGTGTGCGCAGCAAGTAGGTAATAGAAAAATGCATGGAAGCGGTATCAATAAACAATTACCCAAAGAAATGAAGTGACTGTGAATAGAGCTGGAGAGACTAAAAATAGAGAACCGAGAATATGCGCGCATGACGGATAAATGTAGTATAACAACATAAAGGCATAGAATGTCATATCTCTGAATTGAAGTCTTCAAGCATTGCACTGCTTGTTAGTCAGTGTTCAGCAACGTACCGTGAGGTGCTCCTTATCCGTGCAGTTTTTGTATTCTTGCGAAAACACCTTTTGCAACTCTTTTGGATCATCTGAAATAAGTGATTTGTATTCGTTTGCAAGGAGGCTGAAGTAAATCACGAACAAATAGAACGTAGTGATCGGTTGGTCAGCAATACTAAGTAGGGCTGCATAAATATTGAAGTTCGCATAGCATCACATAAAATAAGACTTTGCAACAAATAGATCCAATAATTCGACATGTGTGCTCAGTCAGATACTATGCCCCATAAACGCAATGGAAACATACACTCTTGCGTTCTCCATGTCATGGCTAGTTGAAGACAGGCTAGTTGAAGTTTCAGGAATCATTACGACTATAAAGAATCTTATACAGCTAGCAATAAGTGCACTGCTGTATTTGGCTGTAGCACTCTCTCAAAATAGAGAAGCTCAACACAATGGTTGTTAGGCTATCATACGCATTTAAAAAAAATGAAGGGAGCTTCGCGATATTGGTGCCAAGTCAAAGAGCGGTGCTTAGTGGCCTTCCTCGTTTATATTTATTTTCTGCTCCTTTCACTTTTTTTTTCCATTTCTCTCTACCCTTTCTCTATCTGTTTTTTACCACTGTTTCTGTTTCTTTCTTTCTCTCATGGTCAATTTGTCTCTCTTTCTCATTCTTTCTACCTTTTTCTTTTTCGCTGTCTTTTATTTCTTGCTTGCTCTATTAGGTGCTATTTCTTTTTTTGCTAAAAAAAGCCAGTGAAGAAGACGACGGACAAGGAAGAGAAGTGACGCACACAGCGACTGGGCAATCAAGAGTGCTTTATTAGCTCACACCATTTTCCGGGAGAGGCAAGCCGTATGCGCTGTTCACACAAAAAAAAAAAAGCGGCCTACTTGGAGGCCGAGATTTTACCGCCACAGTGACAGGAACTCTCACTCCTTCTGCATCACTGAAATGGCAGTAGTGCTGTCACAGTCGTCACGGTGCATGTTGGTATGATATGCTTCAAAAATTTCGCGTTCCATCTCGTTCCAAGAATCTTAACATTAGATAACAGCGAAACACATCCACAGATCTGGCCATGGCGGGGGAGATTCTTTTGTGTGTACTTCTTTTTATTTCTCTCTCTTTGTCTATTTCTTTCTATATTTTTTGTATTTGGTTCCTTTATTCCTCTCTATTTCTCTTTCTTTCTATTTCAGTATTTTTCTTTCTTTCTTTCTCTCTTTCTCTCTTCCTCTCTCTTTGTACTCGTTCACTTTCGCATGCGAGTTATTGCATCCCCACCGGGCTAATTGGCGCAATCGTTCTGAGAGCCAATTCGAAGATGAAGACGACGACGAGAATGCGTGCCGGTCGAGTTACTGCGCTCATGATTATGATAGGTTTTTTGACACGACCTAATGGGTTTCTGCTCGCGAAGAAATTTGACTTCGTTTCTACTCGTTAGTGGGGCTTGCCAATTCCTGTGGTACATGCTCGACCAAGCTTTTGGTTTGTTAAAAAAAAGGCAAGAATTGCTAAACAGGTCTGCTCTTAAAATAATAATATTATTAATGTCTGGACTTTTACGTCCAGAAACCTCGACATTATGAGGACTGCCGTCGCGGGAGGGCTTTGGAAAGTTCGACCATCTGGTGTTCTATACGTGTACTGACATCTCACAGTACACGGGCCTCTAGCATTTCGCCTCCATCGAAATGCGACCGCCGCGACGGGGATTGAACCCTGGACCTTCAGTAGATGAGAACCGTCACGACCGTTCCACCGAGGCTGTCATTCGCTATTAAATTATTGCCACATACCTAAACAAGAACTCAGGCTCTGCACAGGAGATTGAGAAGCTGTACTCAAGAGGTAGGAACAGAGAAGGTATAGTTTTATATCTTGTGCGAAGTAGATTTCAACAGTGTTTCAATATTCCAAAATTCTTACAGTTGTTTACGATAAGCGTATTGCAAGTTCTGCGCTGCTTGCGACTCTACGCGTGACATTCCAATTTGTATCTATCACATTCATTCGCCCTTGAAGCGAAACTCTGACTTTATTATGTGCTTCTTGATGCTGCCTTTGCGTGGGGTTCACGACATCCAGTATCCAGGTATATGTTAACAACTTCAGCTACAACAACGATTATATCATGATCATGGGCGTCAATTGTCGGGATGCAGACATGCCACTATAGGGGTCAACGTGGATGCATCCACGTGAAACAGTCCTACAGGTGTCAAACACCAGTGGACATTGTACAAGCTCTCATATATCAGTACACAATAAACGCTCAACTACCTCTGTGGAGGCATGTTTCACTTTCGTTTTATACCGATTCCTATGACGGAGGGATGAGCGATGCGTTTTTCTAGTTTGACCAAGCATTACTAGTTGGATTGACCCTTTTGCGTTAATCGGGTAGCTGCGGGCATATCGAGGGTTTACCGGGAAAATCATTACACTAGTGCCCCAAGGATATTTCCTACTGTGAGGTATCCAGGGCACCTAATTTAAAGCACATACGTCAGTTATATCGAAAGGAAGCAAACACTACTGTGCGGACACGTGAATAGGATAACTAGCGGTCGTTCTCGCGAACGAACGCGCCGTTGTAGTGTTCGATACAGGCCTTCCGCCAGGTTCGAACTCGCCTGAGCTTGAAAGGCAAGCGCAAGCACGAAGGCGCTTTTTGCGGTTTTTACCTGGATGAGTAGAGCTGTCGTGCTAAGAAGCGTCCCATCATCCCTGCGTGCTCCGCATATTGCTTGCTTTAGGTTTTCAGTAACGCATTATAATGCATGCATGTCTGGACAAAGGCTACTCGTTTAATTTGGAAAATGACAATGCCGTTTACCAAATTTAACAAGAGAGTTATGATCGCAGTTCTGGTACATCCACTCGCGACCGACATCCTTACCAATAGAACTCATTCAACATCCTCCGGTTCGTTACATCACGAAAAAACTACTGAGATTGTTGTGCATGCCGATCAATCAATGCTTGGCAGCTCCTATTGTTCTGCCCGCCTACGGATATTGATCGGCCGTTTCTGGCCGATTTTCGTTACACACAGCGTTTCCCCGCAAGCGATGCACAATCTAACGTAACACGAGCTATGCACCCGTGCCTTTTTGAGAACTGGTCATTTGTAATCGATAAGAGAAATATCCGGTAGATCCCACGTACCTTGGAAATCGATGTTATGCGAAGCATGCGGAGGGAATATGACAGTGCCGTAATTTTCTTTATTGAGGGAGACGTTACGAAATCACGCTAAAATATGCACAAATGTTGTACATGCAGACATATGTTGAACAGTCGCATATCTTTTATATTACCAGTTGTTTCCACTTGCTTTACGATACCAACAGCAACATTGATATTAGCAAAACAAGAAGCGGCGAGCTGCTATGTAGCGCCTATGCTCGCCAGGATACCTTGACAGTGCTACATAAACCAACTTCAATGACTTCAGTTGATGCTGCTTAACTACAATTCACGTTGACCGGACGTGAAGGGCGAATCAGAGCAGTACATATGTAATGTTTATCAAATTGGACAGCCAGCACTGCAACCACAATTGACGTTTAACGAAATTTAGGGTCTTTTTTTCGAAAGCAGTTCCAAAAGCAGACACTTAATTGCCACGCAGAATGCTTAGGTTTGATTCCTGCTGAGACACTGATGTTTACTCTTGGTATTTGCCGGGTCAACGCTACCGATGTCAGTTTTTTTCTTAACGCTATCGCGTTAACATTACCGATGTCTGTTGACTCTGTCCTCGCCATTCCTTGGTTCATATAAACTGTCAATCACATGGGGCGCATAGCCGCATACCATAGCCTGTGGTATACGGGTATGTATACCACGGGATATGGAGGAATGGGTTTGACGGCGTACGCAAGGGGATTATCACGTCATTCCTGTCATGACCAGCAAGTCATATGCGTGAAACCATCTTACCCTCCGCTACTAATTTTTGTCTACCACAAGTGAAGGGAGTGATCACGAGAGCACCCAGACGTAGGCAGATAGATAGATAGATAGATAGATAGATAGATAGATAGATAGATAGATAGATAGATAGATAGATAGATAGATAGATAGATAGATAGATAGATAAATAGATAGATAGATAGATAGATAGATAGATAGATAGATAGATAGATAGATAGATAGATAGATAGATAGATAGATAGATAGATAGATAGATAGATAGAAACGCTGATTGTGCCTGGAGTACGCAAAGAAATGCGTCGCATTTAAAAATGAAGCTTTTCTCGCGCCCATTGCCAGCTGATGCAAGTTGCATGCTGTTGGGACCGGGACTACATTAACCGAAAATGAAGACGGATAACCACGTGCACATGTGTGCAGGCGCCACCTGTGGCAGCTATGTCAGCGCGTTCTCTGGTGCATCGTTTCGAGCCTGCAGCTACAATGCTGACATTGGCTGGCTGGCTTTTCCTGCCTTGGGATATCCCTGGAATATGGTACGCTTCGGAAGAAAAAAGGAAAGCGGAGACAAGGAGGCTGGTGTGGGTTCCGCGGGGTGCCTCATATGCTGCCCCGGCTCCTAGTGGACTGTGCCGTACCTCAACTACGGTTATCCTTGCGCTCTTGCAGTCGGCCACAACCAACGGAGGAGGAGGCCGTTCTTGAGGGACCGGGAATAAGAACTGGAGTGGGAATCTTGATTTGAAGACGTCTGTGTGACATCATTCCTGTGTATATTTTGTAAATGCAGTTGTTGCTTTGAATGAAAAATTGTCCTGAATGTCGGGACCTGAGGTGCCCCAAATTATACGTGGTGGCTTTGGAACCCACGTACCCGGTCCCCCCAATCGCAACAGTGGATGATACCGGTGAGATGATCTGCGCTGACACCTGACTCTGGCTTTGTGATTGCACGACGTTTTCTCCTCAACAGTTGCCAGACTTAACGTAGTTGTTCTTCCTGGTATCAAGGATGTGGAAAGCCTGTTGACTGAAACCTTGCATCAAGAAAAAAACAAATTCCCCATCTCCCGCTAAAGGGAACCATGTGTGGATACGAAGCAGCGGGGAGATGATTAGCTTGAGTGGGAGGAACGTCGCCGCTCTCATTTCACGACAGCTGTCCGGGCGCTCATCGCGGCATTGCACAGGAGAGAGAATGAGGCGCGCGTGCTCCGTCATTTTATACCGACGGATACCATGGCACCCCCCATCGGAGTATGCAGCTGTCACACCACCTGTCGTGCGCGCCGCTCCGTAGAGGATTCCTAGAGGAGAGAACGGGGGGGGACCGTAGGAGAGGAGAGAGAGGGGACGTGCATGCATTGTGGGGGGTGTGGGACGCGGGAGCCGCTCCGTAGAGTAGAGGATTCCTAGAGGAGAGAGGGGGAGAGGACGCGCATGCGCTGTGGGGATGTGGGACGCCGGAGCCGCTCCGTAGAGTAGAGGAGAGAGGGGGAGAGGACGCGCATGCTCTGTGGGATGCCGGAGCCGCTTCGTTGAGCTGATGATTCCTAGAGTAGAGAAAGGGGGTGAGCGTAGCTGAGGATAGGGGGGAAGGGACGCGCATGCGCTGTGGGACGCTCCGTAGAGTAGAGGATTCCTAGAGGAGAGAAGGGCGGTCAGCGTAGGAGAGAGAGGGGGGGGAGGGGACGTGCATGCGATGTGGTGATGTGGGACGGACTAAGCCCCCTCCAAACACATGCAAGCAAGATCAAGGAATGGGGTCAACCTGGGCGACAGACACCACCTGCCTTGCCATTGCTAAGCAGCCTCTCTGTGCTCTCGGCCATGACTTTCATGACTGTGATTAGGTTGACGGCCTTCATATTACTACATTGTTCTGGTTCACCTAATGGGTGCTTCCCTACTTCATGAAAGTGGCCGGACGCGGGACGCGGGACGGGGGGACGGGGGGAGGGAGGGACAGAGCCCCGAGCATAAGATGCTTCGCATCTAAAAATTTTTTTGTGAAACTTGTCGGCAGAAGAGAAGTAGCCATGCGTTCGCAAAAGTTGCGCTGATCGGACCTAGACGCGATATGTGGAGAATGCGGGATCACTTGCGCGAATGACTTAAAAAAGGGGGAGGCCATCAGTGCAATAGGAGCAAGCTGGATGGATGACGAGGACATCTTGGAGTAGCGGGAGCCCATTTAGGACACGAGAAAAGAAGAGCGAGCAAGAGAGGAAGATGTGAGAATGTGGAAAAGGGAGGAGCGTGAGCACGAAACGCAAATATTGGTGCAAATTGGTTTAGCTGTCCAGGAAGCAAGTAAGCATACCTTTCCTCTCATGGAGGCGCCTCGGAAAAAGCAGAGGAAATGCATCATTTCCAGGAAGTTGAATGCAATTAGGCTAAACTTCAGCTGTACCCTATTCCTAACATAGTGGAACGAGAGAAGATAATGGCGGATGCTCTGCGCCGATGCTTTTCTTTTAATGAGTTATCGCATTCGGATTCAGTTACGGCATTCATTGTTTTATTTCTTTTCATTTTCCGTGTTTCTTTTCTACTTATTTTGCAATTGTAATCCCATAGTAAACTTTTGGGCTTGGTCTGTCGACAGCCAACGCTGAGATTTGATTTATTAACGTTTTGGGTTGCGATCTTCTGAGTTGTTTCCCTCGAAGGTGGGCCATTTTCGCCTTTGATCAGATGCGAACAAGTCAAAAGTTTTGAAAACGTTAGGTACGCTACCACTGTGTTTTGTTTATGGAAGATCTTTCAGTAATTTAGTGTGGCTGATTTGGCGATAACAAGTCCGGAGAATAAGACTTCAGATGGGAAAGGATTTCATTACACTTACATATCTCGGCAGATGTTGTGTGCTTGCCTTGTCGCTGCTCGGGTGCTGTGTGGATTTGACTGCAAATATCAATTCTCAGCCTTCGACCTGTGGAGACTCAACCAAAAGCCCTACTTGTTTTTACTTCGACCGAGAGGCGTACTTATTATGGACCCGCTGACCTCTTTTTTGCGAGGAAGAGAAACTCAGCCGGAGGCGCCCCAGCCATGCTGCGCTGATAGGCACCTTCATGGTGCGGCTTTAGGCTGCCCCTTTGGGAGCCATTTTCTCGGCGGGGGATGGACTGCTGTGACTGGGCCTGCATTCCCCAAAAAAGAAGGAGGTGTAATGACGTGCACAGGTATGCAGTTCCCATCTGCGGCGACTGTGTCCGCACGGGAGCAATGCCGAACACTTTATCCTGTGCATTCCTTTGATCCTCCACTAGAATGCAGCCGTTACCTGGCTGGCTTTCCCGGCCTTGGGATGTCCGTGGAATGCAGCATGCTTCGGAGGAAAAAAGGGTAAGGAATGCAACGAGGCCGGCGCCACTTCAGCGGGTTGCCTCACATACTGGCCCGGCTACAAGTGCACTGTTCCTTACCGGAACTACAGGCCTCCAAGCCCTCTTCCGCTGTGCACATTTTGTAAATACACTTGTTTTATATTTATTTGCGCACTGCAGGCACTTTGAGCGTTCCTGTCTATCTATCTATATATCTATCTATCTATCTGTCTATCTATCTCTCTATCTATCTATCTATCTATCTATCTATCTATCTATCTATCTATCTATCTATCTATCTATCTATCTATCTATCTATCTATCTATCTAACAGACTAAGTCCGGGTGCTCTCGTGATCACCCCTTAATTTAGGGTACACCAAAATTAGTCTGCCAGGGTAAGAGGGTTTGACAAATATGAGTCGTTGGTCATGACAAAAAATTGGCCGCGTATCTGCGTGCTTCGCTGCAAATGTCGTCGAAAGACGATAGTCTTCTGCCGGCCGTACTACACTGTTTTGCCTTGCCTCAGACAGCGATTTCTCTGTGTTGAATCGGCCGCATCTGGCTGGCCTTGATAAAATAGAGGAGGCGC
>JALIZH010021325.1:0-30889 GCA_030522465.1 Rhipicephalus appendiculatus | reverse complement strand
GTTGATGATCGTACATGTTGTCAAGAAAACCGCGCGTATGGAAAACGAAAACAAAGGTTGGACAGAACACACTAGATGAGCGCTGACCATTATCCGGAATTTTCCTGCAAAAACAACACATATACAAAGAAGTGTTTCAAGGATCTACTCATGCGCATGCATGAACACGTGTCCGAAAGATGATAAAACAGATACCCGTGCTTTTAGTAAAACCCTATGAGTTGTTGGGAAATATAATCTCTCTGTAGTGATTAGGCAGTGAGGGTTTGGTGACGTATTCTTCTCGCGACTTGTGAATGCTTCCAAGCCTTTATTACTTCACGGTGAAACTGACTTTTGTTCTTATAAAGAACGCTTGTCTTATTGAGAAGGGGCACACATGCGCACTTTCGCCACTGTGCAGTGTGCCGCAACATTCCTATATGTGGCACCTCACCGAAAAAAGCAAACGCGCAAGTCGCATGAATTGTCCAAATCTAATTGGAACAAAGACTGCGTCAGTAAGTGAGGTGCGGCAGCACTTGCACGTGAAACCAGCACAGCAATGCCAGCGTAGCCGTTAACACTGTACAAACGACGAGGGCGATGTATGACGCCCGTAGAGAGATGAGCATAGGAACAGTAACTGGGAAAAACAGCGCAAGATCCTAAGAGAACACAGCACGAAGGGGCGCTTCCTCGTCTCGTGTCCTGTCAGAATTTATCGCTGTGTTTTTTTTTTATTTTGCTAATGACAATCATCAACCAACTAGCACAAGCTTCAACCCTCCGCAAGCTTTACTAATGTAACTGTTTGTGCACCTCGCGTGTCGCACGAAGGCACCCCAATTTTAGTGGAGGTGTCGGAAATACCGACCCACCGCTTGAAGCACTCCGACGGGGCACCTTGTTTAACATGCACCTTGTTTAGCACGTAGAGTCTTCAAATTGCTCATTGCCAGTCACGCATACCGAGCGGACCAATTATTAATCATCGTCATCATTACCAGCTTGTTCAGACGTCTGCCGACGGTCAAAGCTCTTTTCCGGTTATCTACCATTTACCCTATCATGTGGCGACTGATTCGAATGAATGCAGGCGAACTTCTTAATTTCGCCACTCCATCCATTTAGCTCCCGTCCTCAGCCCATGGGACTGCGCTATTATTCGTTATGCGTAGGAGCAAGGTACCCGCTACGTATTTGCAAGTCATTATGTGCACTTTGTTGCAGTGGCGTAGCCAAGGGGGGAGGGCTGGGGGGGTTCAAACTCACCCCCCCCCCCCCCGAAATGTTTCAGTTTTGCTTGCGTATATATGCCCCCGAAAAAAATTTCTGGCTACGCTACTGCTTTGTTGATGCGGTTGCTGATGAAGATGAATAATTATGGCTGAGTCATTTATAATGGATTGGAAGCATTGAACGACCCACTGGTTACGCAATTCGTATTGAGTGCGTCGGTCTATTTTCAAACTCTGGCTAAATTTAGCCTGGCCACACTGTATGCTACAGATACTAGAGAATATGGCCGCCGTATTTGTCTAACTTGATAAAGCACCCCGCGTCTGAGGCGGAAGATGCAAATTTGGATTGGATCATTAGACTTACCTTACTCAGCCTTCCTCAAGCTTATGACATGGAATAAAACGGCGCCTTCGAGAGCACGAACTAAAGATGACAGATACTGCGCTAACAGCTCTGACGGCCGCATCGGTCATCGTCACTTCGCATTGTCCGAACAGCTGTCTTATTCTGTGTCATAGTCAAGCAGACTGCTGCCCTTCCTCCAGAATGATTTTTTTTTCCTTTTCTGCGCACATACGTGAACCTGAGCTGTTGCACACTAAAACCGACTGGTGGGCTAGTTGATACTGCATTTCTTATCTTTCAGCGCAAGGAGCACGGAGACGTCCTCGTGCTCCTCTTCTCGTCTTCGTGCTCCTTGCGCTGAAACATAAGAAACTGTTGCCACACATTCATTATTATGACTCGTTATTCCGGCTATACTGTCGCATGTTTCTTGACGGCACAAAAAAGAGCGAACATTTGCTCAGTTTAATCAAACAGTGGACTGTGAATTCTGAGGTATACTTTTGTACGCTATTTTCAGCTTCCTGGGAAGTGGACGCTGGACGCAAGCTAGGCCTTCCAGGACCGCACGGTGAGACACCAGAATCGTTATCTTCAAATATCTTGTAGAAATGACGCGGATATATGTCTGGGATGTCCTTACCCACTTCGGAAAGTGCAGTGTTCAAGATGTAACAACGTAGCTTAGAGCTAAGCCCTGCAACCAGCGATGTAGACAAACGGTGCACATTTGGAGCGATAGTTCCGCTCCTGCCGGCACTAACCCTGAAAACTAATGTCCCTAGATTTCTTTAGGAGAAAAAGTCTACAGACTTTACCGAAAACGACCCGGTACGTGCGTTTGACCTTGAAGCTCAGCCAACGTCCAATTCCTCCACTTCCTCCTCGCACGTCCGTCGTCATAGCAACGGACATGCGCAGTGTCGGTTTGTTCTCCTTTCCCTCGCACTCCTATCCGCCAGTCTATGAGAGCCGCGAACCGGTGGGAGGGGGGGGGGGGGGGCAGGCGCTGCGCCGTGCTCCCGACTGGGCTGCAGAAATTAGGCGCCTTTTTCCTTCTTCGAACCACAACCACCACCACCGGCGGTGCCCGCGCCTTCAGATATTAACTCCTGCCACGTCACTCCCGCGACGCCAGTAAAAGAGGAGAAATGTGGACGGCATGCCGCGCATTGCCTTGTGGGATGCCGCCGCGACATGGTTTACGTGGTGGTTGCTACTATCTTTCGACAAGATTGGTTTAAGCGCGTTAAACCGCGGAATTCTTTTAAAGCAACAAAGCCGGTGTCAGCAGAAAACCATACTTCTGTGCTACAAGCGTAACTAGCCAATAAGCATTCTGTCAGATAAGCTGCCAAGACTTTTGAATAAACATAATTGCCGTGATGACTGACCTCTTCTATTATACCCTACCGTCTGTGGCGCACCGGCGTATCTATGCGTTTATGTTGTTGTAAAGCAGTGCGAAGAGTCTTGTTGTCTCTTATTAGTCGTGGTTGTGCATCTACTCGGAACTAGGCGTTGAAAGAGATATTTGCCCAATTTGTTCGAGCTTGTGGAATTGCAGGTGGTGCGAGTTAGACTGGACTCTAACTCGGCTCTACCATATTACAAGTTAATTCTTTTTACGTACCGTACGAATGACTTAATAAGTTAAACATTGTTTTCTTCTTTGTCTGCTAAACGTGACTTTCAGCTTCCGTAACGCCGTGCTGTCGCCGGACGGGGCTCGCGAACAACCTTTTTTTTTTCGCGACGAACAGCATGATGTGGCAATCTCCTTTTCGCGAAACGCAGTGAACGAATTCGCCTGCAGCCCGAAACCTGACGCTGGACCATGCCGTGCCTCCGTCAAGCGCTATTACTTCGACACCGCCTTCGGTACGTGCTTGACGTTCATCTACGGAGGCTGCGAGGGCAACCCCAACAATTACGAGACGGAAGAAGAATGCAAGGCCAGCTGCAATCGTGAGTAGTGAAATGCCATATCCCAGCAGGCCACAACTACACAGGCCTTTTTCACTAAATTTGAGGGTAGGGCGGGCTAAGACAGTGTGACACGGGGCAAAATGCAATCTTTTGACTTCGTCGCTATGAATACCTACAAAAAAAATGTAATCTTTACGGCCTAGCTCTTTTAAGTACGTTGCACTTTAGGGGCCCGGCTTTCAGTCCATCCACAGATCTCACACGGCGTGGTCACGTTCAAAATAAAGTGGTCAATTAAGGCGTAAAGCAAGGCTAGCAATGCTCGAAACCGAGTTAAAACAAACGAACGAGGTTTGAAATAAGATAATTAACAAAAATAACCAAGAAGTGATCGCAATCATTAACTTAAAATTGTTAAAACGCTTCGAAAATATGCGGCTGACTCCCGCACCACTCAATAGAGGGCACCACCGCCTCGCCAAGCGCACGTTTGCTCCTCGCAACGGCGCTACATCCGAAGAGGGAAACAACCTGACGGCACTCGCTGCAGACGATGCGTATCTCGAACTGCCTTAACTGCCTTAAGTCGATAAAGTGCAGCAAAAAGTAGCGCATATGTCGCACACCGCATTTGCGAATGTGATGGTTGTTTAGCCGACAGACGCATTGAGCAAAATACAAGTTCGGTAAGATTGCCGGCGGCCATAGGTTGTGGTATATGCACAGTGACTCAAGCACGAGCTGTACTAAATGCACATCAAGAGCTTTTTTGCATCCTCCCACAGTGTCTAAACATCGGCGCACTGCGTTTTCGCAGCCACGACCGATTACGAAGCGAAGTGTCTCGCCAAGGCCGAGACCGGACCGTGCATGGCGCACTTACCCCTGTGGGCCTATGACGCCAAGCTGGGCGAGTGCAAGATATTCACTTACGGTGGCTGCGACGGCAACGCCAACAAGTACCCTAGCGAGGAAACGTGCGAAAAGACCTGCAAGAACCCGACCCCAGGTAATGCATCCGCCTCAAAAGTGTGCGTGCGACTCAGTTAAAAATTTCGCATTTCCACGAAGTGAATCATGACGAGTGGGCGAAGCACTGGGGATTGTTCTTACCGTAAAGCACCCGTGACATTGCCCACTCGCGCATGTGAATGAGTGACAACGCGTCTGTACAGTATATACAATGTGTTTTCGACGTTGAGCCGCCGCTTCCCGCGTCCTCAACACCGGGGTAGCAGCTTGTTGTCGGCGTTGCCGTTTTGCCTTTCGCGGGCGAGAGCGCGTTCACGATCGTTTTCATCCATGGCAGAAATAGAATTTGTGGTCTGGAACGCGCTTATTCTTCATCGTCATCAGCGTCATCGTCATTATGACGTATAGTGGGTACATTCCATGTACTGTGCCGTGATGGCAGAAATAGAATGTGTGGTCTGGAACGCGCTTATTCTTCATCGTCATCAGCGTCATCGTCATGGCGTATAATGGTTACCTTGCATGTGCTGTGCCGTGATGGCAGCGTCATCGTCATCGCACTAGCGTGGCTACACCGGGGGGACACCGGGGAAGTGATGTACAAGCCTCGACCTTAAGGAGCTTCGCCCCTAAATGTTTTCAAAGGCCACGCAGGCATTCTTGCTGCTTGAAGTCAGTGTTGTACGGAACGGCGTTCCAAGGAACGACGTTCCAGGAACTAGTTCCTTTTCGGAGGAACGGACGAACGCCACCGTTCCATTCAGGATCGGTGGAACTGTAACGGTAACTCGTTACGTTTTTGAAGGAACGACAGAGGGAACGGCGTTCCTTCAGTAAACGTTCCACGGCAGTCAGCGTACGCACGCAGCACATCATGCAGGACAGTGCGGATGGTCGACCGCATCAGGCACAAAAATGTACAGCTCGCCTGTCACGTGACTATGCTGCATCCTGGTTTCCACTTCAAGGCGCCCGCCGGAGGCGCAGGGAAGCGCGCGACGCGGAGACCGACCGCGTGCGGAAGCAGGGTTGCCGTTGAGTGGACATGAAAAGGCGCCAGAACTCACGCCAAAAGTAGGCAAAGTAGCCATGTCATTTGATATTATTGCCGAATTTCTAGCCAAAAAGAACAGAAGCGGTATTATCAGCAGTCTTAACTATGACGAATAAATAAAACCATTTTGAATAAGTAAAACCACAAGTTTGAAAAAGAGCC
The DNA here is from genome assembly GCA_030522465.1 of Rhipicephalus appendiculatus. Lineage (NCBI taxonomy): Eukaryota > Metazoa > Arthropoda > Arachnida > Ixodida > Ixodidae > Rhipicephalus > Rhipicephalus appendiculatus. Next base: position 25,203 of record JALIZH010021325.1, on the reverse strand, counting down.
ATGGCGCCAACTGGAAATTTTCGTCGCCAACCGGGGTCCAAAAGTAGTCAATTTGGCCCGAAGTAGCCACCAAAGGCCACCCTGTGCGGAAGGGACAATTGATGTTTACAGCAGAGCTGCTATGCCAGAGGTTGGCCGTCTGTCGTAGAAAGAATATTATCATCATCATGAACCAGCACACGCTCTCTTCATCCTCTGCTGCTTCTCTCCCAGAACACGTGCGCTGATTTGTCCGGCGTAGGATGCAATAACTCCGATGGGCGAGATAGGGAGTATAAAGAGAGCGAAAGAAAGAGATATAGGGATGGAAATAAATTCTTGGTGAAAAAAATTCTCGGCGAAGCGAGATTCGAAACCGCCTATCGTAACCACTCGGCTATCCAGTTTTTTTTTCCTTCATGGTATTTATTCATCATAGGCATGACACTTCGAAGGAATTAAATACAGACAGAGAACTGATATGTTCATTCTGCTTGTATAGCGGTCCAACGAAGAACACATAGCACTAAAGAATCAGCATTCATCTCTAGAGCGAATATATTAAGTAACGGCATTTTCCAATCATAGACTACAACGGCCGTAAGGATAAGCACCTCGTGAATGCAAATACCATTCTGGCGGACTTTCCATTTGCTCGTATATAGCTCTTAGCTGTGTGACCATCCTAATGAGGCGGGATGTTGAAGAAATTATTGGCTACGCGTTGCTCTGCAACATGCGCGCACGCTAGCAGAGCATAGCATAGCTCTGTATAGTATAGTAAAGCAAGGGTGTGGGAAAGGATAGCGAGGGTGAGGAGGAATGGAGAATGAGTATAAACAGAGAGAAATAAATGGATGCAAAGAGAGAGAGAGAGAAAGAAATGGAAGAAAGAGAGAAAAACAGAGAACTACTACATAGAGAGAGAGAGAGAGAGAAAAAATGATGTATAAAGAAGGAGAAAAGCAGAGAGAAAGAAAGGGAAGAAAAAGAGAAGAAGTTAGAAAGATAGAGAGAGAAATACATAAAGCTGGCCAACTGCGAACAGGGCTCTTCACTAAGTTGCAAATGTGTATTTCAACAACACTGAAATATTGAATCAGCACTCATTAAACGCCTAACTATTGCTTCTTTCGATGCGGTTTCCTGTGCAAGATATTTAATTATAGTCGTAAAAGGGTGGAGATTTCAATTTGAATATCTGAAGCGCAGTATCCTGACTGCACCTTTGAAAACCGACTTGGAAAGTGCCACATGTGTGGGGACTTGCACGTGACACGGAGTTACCAATTGTTACACCCCCCCCCCCCTTATGTAATGCCCCATGAGGGGCCCTTAAGGGTAAATAAATGATGATGATGATGACTTGAAATTGACGAGCACGAAACTTGCAGTTATACATGCTTGCAGTATGTTTGAGTAAGACTTATTGTTGGGCGAGTTGGTTAACATCAAAGGGGGGACATAATAGCGCAAACTTGGAAAAAGACAGATTCGAGAAAAGAAGTAGGAGGGAGCAGAAAGGTCGGGCGCTATCTGTCTTTTCCAAGTTTGCGCTATTATGTACCCCATTTCAGTATGGTCCGTGGTCTCTAAAAAATTTGTCTCAGAGCGTTTATTTAGATTCATTTTACCTACGTAGAACCTGCTGTCGGCGATGTCAAATTCGTATAATATATGCAGCTCGACGTGAGCTTTAAGTTGCTCACTTTATTAAGGCGAAAGCCTTTAATGTCTCATGCTCACGTCCGTCCGGTGTCCGTCCGTCCGTCCGTCCGGATGTCCGTCTGTCCGTCCGTCCGTCCGTCTGTCCGTCCGTCCGTCCGGATGTCCGTCTGTTCGTCCGTCCGTCCGGATGTCCGTCCGTACGTCCGGATGTCCGTCCGTCCGGATGTCCGTCTGTCCGTCCGGATGTCCGTCCGTCCGGATGTCCGTCTGTTCGTCCGGATGTCCGTCCGTCCATCCGGATGTCCGTATGTCCGTCCATCCGGATGTCCGTCTGTCCGTCCGTCCGGATGTCCGTCTATCCGTCCGGATGTCCGTCCGTCCATCCGGATGTCCGCATGTCCGTCCGTCCGGATGTCCGTCCGTCCGGATGTCCGTCTGTCCGTCCGTCCGGATGTCCGTCCGTCCGGATGTCCGTCTGTCCGTCCGGATGTCCTTCCGTCCGTCCGTCCGGATGTCCGTCTGTCTATCCGTCCGGATGTCCGTCCGTCCGTCCGTCCGGATGTCCGTCCGTCCATCCGGATGTCCGTCCGTCCGTCCGTCTGTCCGTCCGGTGTCCGTCCGTCTGTCCGGTGTCCGTCCGTCTGTCCGTCCGTCCATCCGGATGTCCGTCTGTCCGTCCGTCTTTCCGTCAGTGGAATGGCCACACGCTTTCGCCGAACGCACTTTGAATGTACAAAGTGTCCTTCAATTTTTTTCTCTTCAGGATTATCCAACACTATATTTTTATTAAAAAGTCAAATGTAACGTTAATGTAACGACAAGTTCCAAGTTTCGAAATGTAACTGTAACGAGTTCCTTTCGGCTTGCAGGAACTTGTAACGGGAACTCGTTCAAAAAATTGGGAGGGAACGAGGAACGAGCTTTCGTTACTGTTTTAGAGGAACGTGTACAACACTGCTTGAAGTTAGTACATGAGAGATGTCATGGTGGAGGTTTGCCGTGCGTCGTAGATAGAAAATTACCATCATCGCGAACCGACACGAGTTCAATCCAATGCCAAAGCACTCTGCACAGATGGTTAACAAGAGAAGTGGAAACGTGAAGCCCCTAACCGCTGTTTGCCTCCCGTATGTTTCCTTGTTAATTTTATCGAACCAATGCGGTGAGTAGTGGGTCTTGCCCAATTTCTGCGCTACATAACGCGCTATAGGAGGTTTACAGCAGAGCTGTTATGGTCTAGGAGTGAAAAAGATAAAAGGCGAGAGAGCGACTAAAGATAGAGAGAGAAAGAAAGATTTAGAAAGAAAGAGGAAAAATAGAATGAAAGGGAAGAAAGACAGGAGATGATAGCAAGACAAAGAAACAAATAGACTAGAGAGAAATAGATAGAAAGACACAGGCTAAAACAAAGATGAAAATGAGGGCAAGCAAAGACATCTATTGTATAACACAGGAAGGATTCGGAAAGAAACAGAGTAAAAGCCTAACCAAGCCAGTGGCAGCTGGATGCCCACCAGCACTGCCGTGACCCAGCCCTGCGCGACTAAGTGTGTTATAAAAAGGTTCGATTTCAATAACTCGATGACGATTAGGTTCTATATGATACAAGACGTTCACTTACATTATTTACAGCTGCTTTAGGGAACCAATTATCTATGGTCTTTCGTTGTTCGAAAAGTCTCTGTCACTGCCTCTTCGGCCGCCGAGCCTCCCTGCACAGGCCACTCTCTCTCCCTCTCTCGTTAGCCGCGCCGTCCAGTCTTGCAAGGGGCAGTCTGATCCTGTCAATCATCCCGTTCCCCGAACATACGCAGGGGTCCCAATCACCCAACCTTTTCCGTGGGAAGACAAGTGTCGGTCAGAGACCCCGCGACGGTTCGTTAACAAAGTGCAAGCTGCGCTAAATTTTCACAGTGTAAAGAGACAATTAAACGTGATATCTTTGCAAGAAAAGGCCTACTAACGTTAATGTCCATACAGAAGTCCATGCACTGTCACCATGCAAATGGGCTCTGGGGCCTCAGGCTACGAACGCGACACCAACATTGCACTTTCTTCTTCGCTCTGCTATGCACATACGTGTATCTGCAAACGTTTGCCTCGCTTGTTAATATACCACCATTTGTTTTCTGTCGCTAGGCAACTGTTTTCACCCGACAGCAATTATTCAAGATAGATGGAACAACGCAGCGAATAAGCAATAAAATAAGTAATAGCTATTAATACTACATCACAAAAGATTCCATCCCTCAAGGAAAAAAATTTCCTCGTTTTCAGTTCAGCTGCTCAAACCAGCGCTAGCTAGAAGCAGAATTCACCATAACGACGTGACCAAATTATTCTCCGAAAAACGGTTTTTGTATTGAATCGTGGATTTATCCAGAGCTCAGCAATTTGGTATTGGCGCATTTCCATAGAACCTTGTCATGTTGCCTTCGTGGTTTCAATGTACTTAAAATTTTCCGAGTTTATGGTCACGCTTTACTGACTCCAAGGAAGTTTTGTACAAGCCGTCTCGAGTCTGGTGTCTATTTTTTTAACACTTATGAAACCGACGACGCTCGCGCATTCTTTGCCAAATCCTAGTTGTACCGTTTCCTAGACCGTAGGCGGAACATTTCAGTTTGCTTAATTTGTTGGATTACCCGCCAAGATGGTCTAGTGGTTAAGGTACTCGACTGCTGACCCGAAATTCGCAGGATGGAATCCCGGCCACGGCTACCGCATTTTCAATGGAGACGGAAATACTAGAGGCCCGTGTACTTAGATTTGGGTGCGCATCAAAGAACTCCAGGTGGTCAAAATTCCCGGAGCCCTCCACTACGGCGTGTCTCATAATCATATGGTGGTTTTGGGACGTTAAGTCCCCAACAATTATTATTATAAATTTGTTGGACACATGAATTGATGGGATTGAAATTGTTTTTCGTCCTTTTCTTCAGCGCATTCAAAAATCCTCAAAAGAACATTGCAGTTGTGTTTCATGAATGCCCTAGCCACGCGATTGAAGGTGGCTTTAGTGAGCAGTGAATACGCCTTTTAAATTCTCGTTACTAAACTCATTTTTTTTTCTTCAGTGGCAGAAAGAACTTTTTAAAGTCTAAAAACCGGCTTTCCACTGCAAGTCCAACAAGAACAAAATCACAAAGTGGTCATCCTTTAGTACAATCATGTGGTTTTCTAAATGGAATATAGGAATATCTGGACGAGCGGATATTCAAGTGTGTGTGTGGTAGAGAAGCCATCTACCCTTCCCAGCATTCACCATCTGTGTCGGGAAAAGGAATAACATAAGTTTCGCCACAAGTGCGAAGAAATAAATGCGATAGTAACAAATTGGGATGTTTTCTGAAGTAATACTAGATGCTAACCCTTTTTGATGCGATCTCGCGCAACTCCAGGCAACAAAGAGGCTTTTATGCTGTCTGTTCCCTCTCAACGCGAAATAAGCGGTGAGGGCACAGCAAGTTTTCGAGGCGTTTCCTGATGTCAGTCCATACAGCACGTGCGCCAGCGCTCGCGACCGCGCCTTTACGAGCAAACTTCACACCTGCTGCTCTAGCAACGCAGCCCCTTCCCGCTCCGCCCCTCGGCTCCCCCCACATGCGCCTTCGCCCGAAGAAAGACGACCGGGGCGTTTCCTATCCGCTTGATGAGGCATCGACGCCAGGTCTCGCATGCGGGACGATCACGTGTGCCTCCGTGCGACGGAGGTGGCCGGCTCGCTTCATCTCTGCTTCAGCCTCGTTCGTCGACAACGCTTGCGTGCTTTCGCTCGCGCGTAGAAAATACGATGCAAGGGCGGCGTTATGGATTTGGACATTATGCGGAACATGACGGTGACAAAGACGGCGAAAACCTGCCGAGAGGGTCCATATAATTTCGAGTGCAATAGCAAACATCTTTGACAAACTGACCGTCAAAGTGCGATCATTCATTGTATGCAAGGCATGGTGTATGATCTGCCATTAACTTGCGGCAAGAGCTAGATCGCCCAAACTGGAAGATGTCTCAATTAGCGATTGAGGCAAGATCGCTAGAAGTAATAAATACAAAAAAAAATGAACAAATGAGGAAGCAAAGGACAAGTTGGACCACGTAGAAATATTTTCGGAGAAGGACAATAAGTGTTCTTGTTGTCCGCATAAAATATAATCCGAAATGCATAAAATACAATGCGCGTAAAACATAATGACCATTTTGTGGGGAAGTAACTTATGAGCAACATTCCTCATGAGGCTGATTTCTTTTTGTATGAATGGTATTTTTGCGCAGAGCTCGTGGAAGAATACGCCATGGCATCCCAGCATTTGGACGTGCACAAGGGTAAGTTTCAGATGATGGGCTTTTCTTAAAATCAGTTTGCATTACATCGACGTTCACTTACTTCGTGCCGGTAAATAGTTGCGCCATCGATAATTTCCCAACACGACGTTCCGTCATGAATGTTAAGACAGACAGACAGACAGACAGACAGACAGACAGACAGACAGACAGACAGACAGACAGACAGACAGACAGACAGACAGACAGACAGACAAGGAACTTTATTAAGGTCCTGAGGAGCCATCCAGTGCAGTCCTACAGAGGACCCCTGGCTTGCTGTCGGCTAATCCCATGTTGGAGCCAGGAGGCCATGCCTCTCCGCTCTCTCACGGGTCCTCTGGACAGCCTTAGACTGGTCTTCCAATCTTGAGCTCGTGATGGCTTTCTCCCAGTCCTCGCTGTTGTTGAAGTCCTGTAACACAGGGCACTGCCAGAGCATGTGGGCTAAAGTAGAGAAATCTTCCCCGCAATCCGGGCAATGCGGATCTATCTCTGTGTGGAGCCTGCTAAGGAAACCTCTCGATGGGTACGAACACGTCTGCAGCATCCTTAGCGTACAAGATTGTGCTCTACTCAGTTTTGGATGGGGAGATGGAAAACTTCGCCGCTCCCCTCTGTAATGAGCCGTAATTTCATGAAACGTAAGGAGAGGGTCACTGTGCCCAATATTCTCCGAACCCGTAGAGGTCCCACCTCCGTCGCGGTGCGTGAGTTCTCGCGCTCGGCGGTGGGCTATCTTGGGGTTCAGGCGACCCGGCAGCACGTCATCTCCCATGTGGGCTGGGAACCAAGTAATGTGATGCACAGTTTCGGCTACTGACTTCTTTTGTAGAATTGCTGCCGCTTCTTTAGCTACGAGGCGTTCCTTTTTTTTTATCAATCTGCCCTCCATGGTGTTATAGTAGTTAGGGCGCTCGACTTCTGACTCGAAGGCCGCGGAATCGTGTCCGGGCCGCGGCAGCCGCATTTCGATGGAGACGGAATTCTAGAGGCTCGTGTATTTATATCTAGGTGCACGTTAAACTCCACATGGTCGTAATTTCTGGAGCCCTCCAATACGGCGTCCCTTATAATCATGTTGCGGTTTTGGGATGAAAAACCCCAACAATTATTATTTTTTATCAACCATTATCATTGAAAGCTCGGATCATTACTCGAGCGACATTGCGGTTTATATAAAACCAAGTAAAGTCGCAATTTTCGGAACTAGTTTGCTCACGTTCTCCTTTTTTTTTTTTCGAATGGCTTTTTCGCTTTGGGTTCGCTCTATTTGCCTGCGCCATCTGAACAAATGCACGAGGCGCGCACCTTACCATTCGTTTCAGCGGTGAAGCAATAGTGTACTCTGCATCTGGAACTCAAGGAACGTGCGGTGAGGGGCTAGTTGGTAAGACATGGAAAACGTAAAACTACGCCTAGATACAGGGCACATCAAGAAATAAGTGTACGGGACCAGCGGGACTTATTTCTTGATGTGCCCTGTATCTAGGCGTAGTTTTACGTTTTCCATGTCTCTGCATCTTGCCTTTCGCTTCAAAAGATGCAGGAAAGATGCAGCGCTGCTTAACGGTCTTTATGCACCTAATCTGCTGACGGTGCTGGCTTGTTGAAAACGCGCGCGCGCGTACTTGTAGCGCAGCATATCGCGCCGGTGTAGGCGTGGGCTCTCCTTCAACGCCTCGTACTCGCGACATCTGTTCCTTTGCAACGTGGGGAGTGTCTGCACCTCAGAGACCATCCACGCCTGCGCTTTGCCACTTCTAGAATTCACCTGGAGGTCTGACACTTAGCGGACAAAGAAAAAGCCTCCACCTTGTCAGCACCTCTGCATTCGTTTGACGTGTCGCGCTGTGCCTGCACCATTGAATTCGATTTGGCTGGGTGATGCGCTTACGGTAGAGAGACGCTACGAAGGACATACTACGCAGAACACAGGACACAGTTTTAACAGGACGAGCGCAAGGACGAGTGTGTCCTGTGTTTGTCTGTAGTCTGTCCTTCGCAGCGTCTCTCTACCGTAAGCGCGTAGCCAAGCCAACATGAACCAGATGGCCCCTTTCGTCGCATTTCGGACATTGAACTCCTGCGGCACACTTCCTGAACTTCCTGTGCACCGCTGTGAACCGGTTCAGACTGCTGCAGGCGAATCGAACGGACCCTTCGTGAAACGTGTGCCACTGGCCGCAAGCAGTTTGTTCGTAAACAAACCTATCAAGACATAGGGGATGTTGTTAGTAGTAATTGTAATGTAAATGAGAAGGAAAAGAAGTGGATGAAAAGATAACTTGCCGCTGGCACGGTTAAAACTCGATCTAACGAAACGCGTACTTAAGAAGCTCCCAATCTAACGAAGACACCTCCATTCCTTGTAGGTACACATAGGGTTTAGTGTTGTCATCAACCCGAATTAACGAACTAATGCGTCCACCAAACTCAATTTAACGAAGTTTTTCTTGAAATAACCGAGTATGAAGGCGGTAATTTCTATATAATATTAGCAGAGACAAGCTTATCTTTGAGCGTGCGCTCTGACGCTGTCGCTTTATAACAGGGGTCTGAAACACGCGGCCGCGGCCCGCGTACGTTACGCCAGCGGCCCGCGGATTCACAAGGAATAAAATGTTTCCGCCTGCTAAATGGTACTCGCATTGTTTACTTGCCTATGGCGACTAATGACGCTTTGTACCGGTGAGCTATAGAAACGAGACTTGTCTCGAGCACTTTTTTTTGTTGTTGTTGTGGCACCCCATGGAGTCACCATGTATTGAAATATTACCCTGGAACAAAATCTCTGTACTTCACAATCGGTGTCTAGATTGGAGTCATTCTTGGAATCAGCATAGATATGTTTCTCGAATGATGAGGTCAAATACCCGTCACATATGATACGTATATGAGATATAAGAAATGTGTCCTTTCAAACGGCAGCGTTAGATGACATTTTGCTAACCCCCCCCTCCCCCCCCCCCTCCCGCTTCAACTTTCTCCACTGTAGAAGGATTGAAGGTTGGACTAGTTGGTGACATAACTTGACCATTTTTTAAACGGCGCAACGACGGCGCGGACGAAAGAGAAAAGGGGGACAAACCACAGCGCTCACTCGCAACTGAATGTTTACTAAAAGGACATGAAAGGGGAAGAAAAAAAGACTACTACACCCCTCACACCCTGTGACCTCATTACAGCAACACAAAACTGCAAAAAAAAAATCACAAGAGAAATAATTGAGGCTTACAATATCAGAAAAAGGGGTGAGCAATGCATTAGCATGCCTTCCATTGCCCTACATGACAGCGAGTTTATTTTCCTAGATAGTACAGTATATTAAAATTCCTTATCTAGGAGAGTACACGTCATGTGTTTTCCGGTTTTTTTCCTGTTCAAAATGCAATAATGGCTTGCCGCATTTTTTTGCAGTTTTGTGTATCTCTAATGAGGTCACATGGGCGTGAGGGGTGTAACAGTGTTTTTCTTTTCCGTTTCTTGCATTCACTTTCAATAACCATTCATTTGCGAGTCAGCGGTGTGGTTCCCCTTCCCCTTTTCTCTTTCGGCCACGTCGTCGTTGCGCTGTATCGAAAATGTTCTCCACTGTCCCGGCCCTTGCGGGGCTAAACGGCGTGACGGCGACCCACAAGCTCTGGTGAGTTTGAGACCGTTGCTTTAAAATATCTGGGCACCGTAGTTACGGCCCAGGCTGCACGCCACTTTAATGTATAGAACAACTGGACCATAGACACTTGATAGCACTCTTACGCACCGGTTGCCCCTTCAGGTGGTGGTGGTTACCTACGTTATTTCATGGTTTAGGCTACAGGTAACACTGATCATCTCCTCGCAACTCCTCTCGCTCGATTTGTTCGCACAGTCACTCCATTCGCTTTCCTCGTCATCGCATATCGGTAGCCTGTCATAGAATCACGCGACCACCTACCCGGCCTGCATCGCCAGCATAGCTCGGCACACTCACTCATGAGTGCACTCAACTACACTCACTCACACTCATTTGAACGTGGTGAGTTGAGTATGAGTGAGTACTCATGCGTGTGAGTGGTCGTCAGTGTGAACGTGAGTGAGTACTCATGAGTGTGAGTGGACGTGAGTGTGAACGTGAGTGAGTGCGAAGGCTTAAAAAATTGTTGTGAGTGAGTTTGAGTGAGTACTCCCTTAAAGTGCCGACCTATGATCGCCAGGACATAGTGTTCCCTACGTCCTGGCCACCTCCGCCGGACTTTTCAGATGCGCCGGCTTGCGTTGCAGACAAAAACGATGCTGCGGGAGCTTTTGCGTACCACTATGTCATAATTTTAGACTTCGAAGGAGCGAGAAATTCTTTTCGTGATTTCAAGAAATTCTCAATTTAACGAACTAATTCCAGCATGGTCATCACTTCGTTAAATCGAGAGTTAACTGTATTTTCCCGGCTCGCGTGTACGTCCGCGTTTTGTCACATGAGAAGATTTACCATGCAGCCACTCAGAAGCCATTGCGCTATCGTAAGAACGTCTAATGGCGTTTAAAAGCAAACATCTTTCTCTCTCTCCTCTCACGGCAGCCCCTGTGAATCCCGTGTGCTCTCTGCCCCTGGACCCCGGGGCCATGCCACGGCCCATATTCCTCGCTACTACTACAACAGCAAGACGAAGAGGTGCGACCTGTTCGTCTACGGTGGTTGCCAAGGAAACGCCAACAACTTCGTGACTCTGAGCGAGTGCATTGGCACTTGCAGTAAGTCCAACCCACGATACTCCCACGTGCGCAGCAAGAATTCACTCATAAAACAGATGAAAAATTCGTAAAGAGCCGTCTCTGGAGCCGACGTTTCGACAAGTGCACTTGTCTTCTACAAGGCTGTTGCTGCCTTGAAGAAGACAAGTCCGCTTGTCAAAACGCTTGTCGCAATATATATATATATATATATATATATATATATATATATATATATATATATATATATATATATATATATACATATATATATATATATAGGGTGTTTCAAGAAATGTGTCCACTATTTTTTTTTAAAAAAATCAGCAAATGCGGTATTTGCTCGCTGCTTCACAATTGCTTTTTCTGTAGCGGCAGGCATTTTAAGATGGTTGAAGATATGATTTGAGACAGTAATTAAAAAAGTTAAATTAATTAACTTTTTAATTAGCGGAGTTACGTAGTTAAGTCCAATGGGAGGATTGAAGTCCTTCATGCGAGGAACCTATTTCAGCTTTGAGATTTCGAAAAAGCGGCCTCTATTCATTATTGTGGCGTAATGAAATTCAGGCAAATTCAATGGCGAAACCGAAACCCAAGCACCGATGAGCGCAACAAGCAGACGACTAGAATGACGTCAGTGTTCAAGACAACGGTTACAGAGGTGAAGTTCTTCCCCGTTCGTTAACGTATGTGCGTCATGCGTGCTACTACTGCAAGGCAGCCCACACACTCACACCAAGAAGTTGGTTGATGGTTGAAATAATGACGTTCACTCAATCGGGACGTCTCAGACGAATATGGCAATTGCGCTCATCCGCGTTTCGGTTTCGGTTTGGCCGCTGAATTTGGGAGAATTTCATTACTTCGCAATTACTCCTAGAGGCCGCTTTTTCGAAATCTCAAAGCTGAAATGGGTTCTTCGCATGAAAGGACTTCAATTCTCCCATTGAGCTTAACCACCTAACTCCGCTAATTTTTGAAGTTAATTAATTTAACTTTCTTAATTACTGTGCCCAAATCATGTCTTCAACCATCTTAGGATGCCTGCCACTGCAGAAAAAGCTATTGTGAAGACAGCTAGCAAATACCGCATTTTCCTGATTTTTTTAAAAATAGTGGACACATTTCTTGAAACACCCTGTATATATATATATATATATATATATATATATAACCCTAATTATCCGTAACCATGACTGAAGGTGTTGTCATTTTATGCGCTAAGCACAACTGAGTCGTAGATTATTAGTATTCTTTTTGCTTGATTTGGATACACAAGGACACGTAAAACTTCTTATGGAGCTCAGGGACACGGAGGAAAATATCGGGGCACCCTTAAAGGGACCCTGAAACGGTTTTGACGATTTTGTACAAACACATTGAGCCGGTAGACCAAGTCCTAAGGGTCATTTACAGACTGACTTGAGCTCTCTGCGTAAACTGTGTAATTTATTACAACGCTTTAAAGCTGCGAATCGCTGCAGATCACTGCGGCTCAGCCAAATGCGTTTTCAACCGCCCATTCGCAGTACGACATCCACTGGAAGCGCGACGTCACACAGGCTGCTGATCTGATTGGGTGTGGAATGCGCGTAAGAAAGATCGGCTGGTAGGGTGGCGGCACCTGTCGGAGCAGATATCAACCACTCCGCGATCTTCGTCTCTGTTGCCAGACGGCGTGCGTGCTGCCGGGCGCACTGGGCTATGGTCTCCGAGATTGCGCGCAACCTGTCGGCGTGCAATCTCGGAGGTCATGACTGGCTCAGAAACTCAGATCGTCGAGTGCGCTCATGAGAGCTCTGCGATCGCCAGCGATGCCAGCGTGTCTCGTAAGTTGAGGAGGTAAGGCAGGGGTGAGAAGGAGGGTATGATATAATTGTCCGTAGCGGCCTTGGTACACGGCATGTCGCTAAATTTGTGGCGCGAATGTTTTCATGATGATCTAGCCTAAACACTGACAAAATTTCAAAAAACCGTTTCAGGGTCCCTTTAAGCTTCGCCTTTAAAGGGACCCATGACACCAAATTTGGAAACTCGAGATGCTTGTGTCGTTTGAGAGTCCTCTATGCGGGGGCACTTCTGCCCGATTATTAGTGACCAGAGTTGCTTACAAGATATTTTAATTTTGTATTAAAGTAAGGGTCAGTGCTCATCTGAGTTATCAGCACCAATCGACATCTTCTCTGGTTTGACGTAGGCAGAGGCTCCGCGTGACGTTCCACGAGTAAGGCGAGTATTGTCGACGTCAGAGAACGTTTGCGGGGCGCGCACAATACCCCGACTGGCACCCGGTGAGGACTATTATTCGTCACCCCTCTCGCTCTGTTGTCGGGCTTGCCTTAAGGTGGTTCTGGCTGCTTACGCCAGGAATGTTTTTCTTTTTTCTGAGGGGTACACGCTCAAAGCACCCACGTCGTTTCATTCTGCACCGCCCGCGGGTCCCCCGATTTGAAAACGGCGCGTTCAGCGTCACCGAAGCTTGAGCGCACGAGGTCTCATGCGCTCGCCCGCTGTGGGGCGCTAATTTCTTATGGTATTTAGGCGGTCGTTTCGAACTGACGCAAATCGTTCTAATTAACGATGCTAGCAATTAAATACGATGCGTTAGAGCATTTATTTACGATTCAATTTAGCGGGATTACCCGCTCAAAGCTAAAATTGCTATAAAATAAAGGGAACCATGTGTAGATGTGAAGCAGCGGGCGCTAACGCTTACACTGGCGGCGGCGTTGACGCTGGCGCTCATCGCAGCGTTGCGCAGGAGAGAAAACTGGGGAGGCGCAAAGCAGGCAGTGATGGAGCAGTTTTTCCTACTAGAACATGCCAATCGCTGCTAATGGGCAATGAGAGACAGAAGACTCCGACTGGACACAGAGACCCGCACTCCGCTTTTAGTTAACGCGCACGCTGCGAATTTTTATTGTTCAACAACGCACAGGAGAAATCTCCCACCGGCACCACCTTGGAGGTCAAGATCCATTGCTATATATACGGGATGGCCAGTGAACGGTTGTGCAGCGCGAGCAGTCGGTTTTTTCAACCAAGAAACTCGCTAGCAGACGCTGCCTGCGTCGGCGTCGCGAGGCGAGAGAGGGAGGAGCGTAGGAGAGGAGAGAGGGGGGGGTGACACGCATGCGCAGTGGGAGTGTGAACGCCGTGGGCAGGGATGCGTAGAGGAGAGAGGGGGGAGCGTAGGAGAGGAGAGAGAGAGAGAGGGGGGGGGACGCGCATGCGCAGGGGGGAGTTAGACGCCGCGGGCAGGGATGGAGAGAGGGGGGAGTGTAAGAGGGGAGAGAGGAAGGGAGGCGCATGCGCAGTGTGGGTGTGGTTGCCGCGGGGAGGGATGCCTAGAGGAGAGAGAGGGGGGAGAGGAGGTTTTTTATTTTTATGTTTTTTTAACTGCTTGCGCATGCGCAGTAAGGGTGGGCACGCGGCACACCACCACCACCACCACCACCACCACCACCGGATTAAGCTTCGCCATAAGATGCTTCACATCTAAAACTCGCAAACAAAGCTTTTGCTGTCAAGGGTCATTTAAGAGTTGAACGCGATACCGATATTCCCATTCACGCACACGCACGCACGCACGCACGCACGCACACACACACACACACACACACACACACACACACAATATCGCCTACCCAACCGCTATAGCGTATACCTTCGCTTCTCAGCAGAGACTTCAACAGTGCCGCAAGGGAAGCCAAAATGCAAACGCCCGCCGGCTCCTATCTTTATTTGCATCTACTTCGAATTTCCCGCTCACGGTCAACGGTGCTTTTTTGCTCACAACCAAAGACGCCGCCGCCGACACTGACACCGAAAATCCTGTGAAACGAGCTATTTAATGCTATCGGAAATATACAGGAAATGAAGATGGGAGAAAAAGATGTCGTACAAAATTTTATTGCGATAGCAATTATATGGACACTCTTGAGTGGTTTTCGCAGTCGGCGTCACCGTCATGTTCCGTATATGTATATGTATCTATATATTTATAAAAGCCACAAAGAAAAATAATTCAGAAAAATGTTTCCGACGCGCGGCATCTAACGAGGGACCTCTGGCTCTGCAGCACGCGGCGCTAACCGCTGAGCCACGAAAGTGCACGTCCTTCAACGCTCAAACGGCGAGCTATTTATATACAACGTGTTTTCAACATTACCAGCGAGATGGCGCAAAGGGCGCGCTCGACGGGACATTAGCTCGGCTAGCCGTTGCCCCGTGGGGGGTAGACGCCCTGTGCGCGCGCGCGCTTATCTCGCGGTGGGAGAGAATTGCATGTCTTCGTCTTTCGTCGGAACGATTGCGTTGTAGTTACCGAGCGCACGAATGTCACTTCGCTCGCTGCAGTCCCCCCGTTTGCGAAAAGAGCACGCTTTTCAAACACAGCGAAGTAACTGTGACACTTGTTAGTTCGCGCTCGTCTGTACCTGTGAATACGTTTCGTGCGTCGTTTTTGTTTGAGCAGCGCGTTAAGTGTCGAGCTGTGAACGTTGTTAGTTCGCTCTCGTCCTCTGCGTGTTGTTTTCGTGCCTGATGTGTGCGTGAGCAGCGTGCTGAACGTTTCGACCTGCTTGCCATTCGTCGCTTGACACTCCAATTTGTTGCTATCGCATTCATCGCTTCGCCTTGTGGTGAAACTGCGACTTTTTTTTAACCTGTAGTATATAGGCTGTTTTTGTCTGCAGCTTATGCAAAGCAAGCTACGGAAAAGACAGCTTGCATGCTGCAGGTTAAAGAAAAATAACATGAGGAGTTTAGAAAAACAAACAAGGTGACAAAACAGTGAATAGTACATCTGACTAACCAATATAACGTAGTTTTATCTTACGTCACAACGTCCTCGGCATTGATCAGTTGTATGCAGGGTATCACGATACAAACAAACATTAAGTAGTTCTATTTATAGTTCTGTTCAGCGATCAGCTTTTATGTGTTATCACATGGAATGTGAATTGTATGTGTGCATAAAGGTATTTCTTCTTTTGTTTCGCAGATGTCAAGATCAGGGATGGCATTATAAGCTTCGAGTCGGAACCACGTAAGTATGAGTCTCATATTGCAATCCCGATTGATATGTGCCTGGCAGGAACACAGGAATGCGTGTCCCTGAAGACTTTACACTTCCGGGTGGTATTTGCTGAACCGAATGTGCAACTCAAATATCGTGAAAACAGGCGAGATCGCATACCTTTCGAATTTCTTCCATAAGGAGCCTTTCATACAAAATGAACACGATGAAAATCCAATGAAACGCGCTTTGTTCAGATTTATGTAACGCAAAAGTTTCGCCATAGATCCCAATGAAGGCGTCAGTGACCACAGCCCGAGAGAGAGAGAGAGAGAGCTCTTTATTGAAAAGCAGAGAATTTAGCCGGCGTGTGTAAATCGCTGACTTGCTACTCTGCGTGGGGAAGGGGATTGGGGACTGAAAGACACAAAGAGAGAGAGAGAGAGATAGAAAAAAATAAAAAAGTTATAATAGAATAAAAAAAAGGTAAAAACACAAACTGAGTTTTTTGTGTCTTGGGCGAAGACGTGTGCTGAGAGTGACTTATTACGTGCTTTCAAGGTGCCATTAAAGTTTGTCGAGCTGACCGATGCTCTCTAAATATCTGAATAATAGTTTCATAGCATGCCTCTGTTG
The DNA here is from genome assembly GCA_030522465.1 of Rhipicephalus appendiculatus. Taxonomy (NCBI): domain Eukaryota; kingdom Metazoa; phylum Arthropoda; class Arachnida; order Ixodida; family Ixodidae; genus Rhipicephalus; species Rhipicephalus appendiculatus. The sequence continues at coordinate 8,864 of JALIZH010021325.1, read as the reverse complement.
CGTGGCGCAGGGTAAACGGCCCAAGACGCAGTCAATTGATAATGTTCTTCGGGTCAGCATATGCATGGAATGTTCATAGAGCGCACGCTCATCGGCATACGCTCGGCACTCAAATAAAATATGTTCCACAGTTTCTATGGAGCCACAGTTATTGCAGTATGGACTTTCTGTTTGACCAAAGCGGTGCCGTAAGCTGTTTCCATAAGCACTGTTCAGTCGAAGACGATGGTACAAAGTTTCCAGGTGTCGAGGAATTCTGCATGGGAGTCTTGTTCTTAGATGTGGGTCGATAGAGTAGAGAAAATCATAATGATGTGTCGGAAGGTTCCAGAGCCTCTTGTTTTCTTCGGAAGCAAGTCTCTTAGCCAGCTGGGAAGCATCAGATTTGGTAAAATAGGTTCGCCTGTAATTCCGGTTTTGAAGTCCTTTGCGTGCCGCTTCATCCGCTTTTTCGTTGGCCATAATACCGCAATGAGCTGGTATCCACTGAAATGTGATAAAGTTACCTGTGGTAACAGCCAAGTGGTGCAAGTACGCTATATCGAATGAAATCGGGTGATGATTTGTTTTCTTCAAGAGGTTGAACAGTATCTATACCGCTCCCTTGGAGTCGGTGAAGACCACCCATCGGTTCGGCGCTTGACGCAAGATGTATAGGACAGCTTCTTTGATGCCATGAAGTTCTGCTGTAGTCGAGGATGTTCTTCGCTGTAGCCGATAAGATAGCATTTGTCTTGTGGAGGGGATATAGAGGCCATAGGATGAAGTCTCCTGAGTGGTGGAGGGAGAGAGAGAGAAAACATTTATTGAGTAAAGATTTTGAGTGAAGGTGGGAGGGTCCCTTATTCCAGGAACCCTCTGGCCTGGACAGCCCGCCGGGCTCGAGCGACGAGTTGACGCTGGTCGACCAGGTCCGGCTGGGAGATCGCAGCCTCCCACGCTTCACTGAGGAGGTCTTGGTCCGCATCTGGTGCTGCTGCTTGTAGCCTTGGGACGCTTACTTTGCACTGCAGTAGGAGGTGCGCCAGAGTGTCTGCCACATTGCAGTGAGGACAGATGTAGTTATACAACGTTGGCCTCATATGGTGCAATAGTACGCCGTGGATGAACGTGTTGCTTTGAAGGCGCCTGTAGTCGGTGCCTTCGTCTCTTGTGAGTTTTGGATGTGGCGGAGGGTACGTCCGTGTAAATATGAGTGTGCTGAGTATAGTGCTCGGCTAAGTAGAGGAGAGTAGTCTGCAGCAGTGCGGTCTGTGCGATGCGTCTCTTTGCTCCATTGATGCCTGGTACAAATGGTTTAATATTAAGTGGCGAAAGTGTCCAGGGAGGAAACCTCGGAGGCATTGTTTGCTGTGGCTGCCTAATAGCAGAAAGTTGCAGCATTTGCACAGCTTGTCCGAATGCAGAATTGTTGTGGGTCAGATGTATGCGGTTCAGAAAGTGCTTCTTCCCTTGTAGGAGATGTCGAAAATGAGTACGCATGGTTTCTTGTGTAGAGATGACTTCTAGCGGAAGACATCCTGCTTCCGCTACAGTTCCCGTGGTTGATGAGCTCTTAGGGAGGCCTAGACAGATTCGTAGGCAATTGTTTCGTGCGGCTCCTAAAGTTCTCTTGTTTGTTGGTGATAATCGGTGAAGCACCGGCAGGCAATAGCGCAAGGTTCCTTCAATATACGCTTTCTCAAGTAGTACCATTGAGCGGCATTTGCATCCCCCATCGTGTCCCCGCCATGAATTTGAAGAGTTGTGATGTTGCAGCTATTCTCGCTCGAAGTTTCTTCACCTGAGGAGACCAGGAAAGATTTCTATCGATGACTATTCCAAGAAATCGCTGAGACCGTACATAGGTCAGCGGCCGTCCACCGAGGAGGAGCGGATACTTGCTCATCTTCTTTCTCGTGAAAGCAATGGCTGTGCTCTTTTCTGGAGAAAAGTGTAGACCTCGGGGAGCCAAGTACGTGGTGAGGTTCCGTAATGCTTTTGAAGGCGTTGCTTGGTGACGTAACGCGAAGTTGAAGCGCTCCAGATACAGATATCGTCGGCGTAAATCGTGATGTGCACTCCTCGCGGCAATATCCTTGTTATATGTATCAGGGTGAGGTTGAAAAGTAGCGGACTGAGCACAGCACCCTGGGGTACGCCCTTAGAACTGTGTGGGACCGTTTGGAGTGCTCATATATATTTTCCGCTCTTTTAGGTAGCTGTCAATCCATTTGTACAGCCTTCCTCCGAGGCCAAGACTTTCCATGGCTGCAAGAATGGCATGGTGAAAGACTGAGTCAAAGGCTGCTTTGATGTCAAGGAAGATAGCTATCGGTATGCGTCCAGCAAAGAGGTCCTCTTCGAGTGAAGAGACGAGGGTGATGACATTGTCGATAGCTGACCTGCCTTGGCGGAACCCGTTCATTTCTTGGGGAAATTTGTCGTGGCTTTCTAGGAACCATGTCAGTCGTTTGTGAATCATTCGCTCCATAAGCTTGCCAACACAACTCAGCAGGGCGACGGGCCGGAAAGAGACGTAGCTTGTTGGCTGTTTACCAGGTTTCAAAATGGGCACTATTTTCGCGAGTTTCCATTCTGCAGGGACCTCGCCAGACAGCCATGAAGAATTATAATATTCCAGGAGTCGTAGGCGGGAGGTGTGGGGTAGCTTTGCAATGGCTTCGTAGCTTATTTCGTCATGACCGGGTGATGTGTGCCTGTTTGATTCACTGATAGCAGTGTTTAGTTCTTCAATTCTGAAAGGCAAGTCCAATGCTGGCACTGCCGCTCGTGAGTTGTCAGACTGATTGTCTGCAGAAGAGGTCCAAGGCATTGAAGTTGCCGATAGAAGTGCGCAGTATCCTTCTGAGAGTTCTTTGAGGGATTTTCGTTCGTGCAAGGAGAGTGCAGCGAAAGGGTGAAGCTGTTGGAGTGGCGTACGCATGCCTCTAAAGACCCTCCAGATTTTCGCTACCGGTTGACGAACGTCCAGCGTGGAGCAAAAGTCGCGCCATCTTTGCCAGCTACGTTTATCCAGGTAACGTCGGATATGACGTTGTGTCCGTCGGCAAGCTCGAAGGTCTCGAAGGTCAAGAAAGGAAAGTGTCTTGAAGACCACAGCCCGACGCTCGCAAAACAGGTGAACTGCAGTGTGTTATTGCGTAACAACGCCAGTTTGCCTATTAATGAGTTCTCTTCACGTCATAAGTAATGCGCGAAGTAGTTCCTCGAGACTATAAGTAGATAAGCACTGATATCTTAACTCTTCCGCAATGTCTAATGAAACGAAGTGATCCAGCACTAGAGTCCTAATTTACATAAAATGAACTTATTGGCAAGGCTAGTAGTCTCTGAACCTCTTCTTTTTGCGCCTCTATCGGCTCTCTAAAGTATCTCAGCTTAAAGACGCACGGTAACTCATTGGAGGTTCGATGTGCCATGCGCAGATCCCACGAACCCCGTGTGCTACGAGCCTAAGAAGGAGGGACCGTGCAAGGCCTACGTTCCTCGCTACTTCTACAACACAACCACCAAGTTCTGCGAGCGCTTCATCTACGGCGGCTGCCAGGGAAACGGCAACAACTTCCCCGAACTGGACGTGTGCCTGAAGACCTGCAGTAAGTGGCACGTTATGTCTCTTTTCCTTGAGCGCGAATGAGAGTTAAGTAGCGACAATTCTGCGGCAGTGGTCATTGTGTGACACTTCAGGAAACGGTGAAACGGCTGCCTACCTGCTACGCTGTCACTTTTCAGAGTTTGTGGGGTTCCCGGGGCCGTCTTTCCAAAATGGAGCGATCGGGAACTGTCCAGGAACACCGAGCACGTGTATTAGTAACCAAACACGTTATGATAACACAATAGACTACACGCTCTCACGCCACAGCCCTGGCCCCGGCTGGGCGCACGTCGCGCACGCAGCCACGTGCAGCAACTGGCCTTCGGCCCCTCTCCTTTGGCTGCCCGTCATCCATTCTGTAAAGGCCTGACCACACGTACGCGTTGCAGTGTGTCAGCGCGTGGCTTTTTGACACGGCGGCGCGCCCTCTCTCTATGGAGAGAGGAAGCGCGCAGCTTCGCGTAGCCGCGCGCCCTCTCTCTAAATAGGGAGAGGGTGCGACGCCGCGTCAAAAAGCCACGCGCTGACTCGCTGCAACGTGACGTGTAGTCAGGCCCAGAGCCGTATATCCCCTTTGGGGAGAGTTCGGCGCTCCCTTGATCTCGCCGCCAGTCTGGAAACTGCTGCACCAGAGTCTGGCAACAGCGCGCTTCCGCGCCGCCGACGCCATTTTGTGCCAAGGTTTCTCATGGTGCTGCGCCGTGAAGTCGATGTCGGCAGTTATGCTTCGTGTGTGACCGACCTGGGGCATCTGTGCTGCTATTCGTGCACGTGTCGGCTGCGGACACGTGCACGTAACATCGTAAACATGCACGTAAATCGCAATGGAAGCCTGCAGCAGCTGCTCGAACTCGCAAAAGAAAGGGTTCACCCTTTACCGTTTTTCGCAAGGCGACAGGAATCGAGCACGGCGCCGCGTTTGGGAAGTAGCAGAGCCGTATAAACATTGGTACTTCCGAAATATACGGCTCTGGGAAGTACGACCGAAGCGAAATAAATGGAAAGCCAACGACAACTCGTGCTTTCGAGAGGTAAGTGTGAAAATTAGTCGGTCCAATATGATGTGCGTTCATGGTGTACATACATGTGTGCGCATCCGTTGCAGTGGACCTGCAAAATTTTATTAAGTGGTAATCCTTGGCACGGCTGTTTACCTGAAGGTATGCAAATCAAGACAAATGTTCCTTCTGTTTAGAACTCACCCGTTTGGCATGAGTGCATTTGTACAGCCAATATTGGAACAGCTTTCATCCCTTCGAGCCATCAAACGTCGTTTTCCATGATGATCCCCTTTGCCATGGCCCGCCACTGAGCATGTAGCAAGTTTAAATAACCGAATCAAGTGCATACCTTGGGTGTTAGTTCACGAAGACCATACGAGTGATAAATGTTCTATCACTGTTTCACTGCGAACTAGCAAAGACTTCAGGTGCTGACGCCTGCCGAAGTAAATGCGCTGTATTTTCCTCGGTAAGCGACGCAGTTCACTTTATACTGGCTAGCAGTGAAAGCTTTGATTAAAGCACGCACAGACAAAAATTAGGGGACCCTTAAGCTTCGCCTTTAAGAGTTGAATGCGATAGCGATATTCTGTCCTATAGTGTGTAATGCAATCACTTTGTGCATACTATGTAATGGGTAGCATGCTTTAAACCACGAGCAATTATGAGCGGGAAATGTTTTCGAACTTGCTATGCACGCACTACGTGGTCTTAAGGGAATACGCACCGTAACATGAGTGCCTTTTGTAATGGGTGGCAGGCTTTGAACCACAATGTCATTAAGATATTCACTTGTTCTGACGCCCGATGGTAATGTACGCTTGTACCACGCAATATTTCTGCGATATTACATGTTGTACTGTGACGCCTGTATACAGGACGCGTGTGTTTGTAAAGTATGCAAGTTATTTTCACTGCATTTCCAAGCAGAGGAAGTTATTTTCCATGTAATTCCAAGCATAAGCGTGGCTGTGTGGTAGAACACCTGCTTGCCACGCAGACGGCCTGGGTTCGATCCTCACTCTGACCCGAAAATTTTTATTATTTATTTTATTTGCATCTCTCTCGATTTTTCGCTCACGGACAAGATGATGATTTTTCGCTCACAACCAACGACACCGCCGCCGACGCCGGAATTTCTGCGAAACGAGCTCTTTAACGCTATCGCGTTAAAACCTCATTGGCGTACTTAGTGGCGTTTTCCAGAGCGATGCCCAAAATAGGTCAGTTAAGCTGAAGGCATGAACGTTTGTATCAAACATTTAATACCGAAGGTCATATAAATGACGAAATGTCGAACGTACAATGCCTCAGTGCCTAACAGGCGATCTACTGCGAATAAAAACAGCAATGTGCAGTTCATTTACACCAAGATTTACACTCGCCCACGCCGTCCTGCATTTGACGCATGTTAAGCTAGGCTTCTTTAAAGCTACCTTTCTGCGAACATGGTCAAATACGCGCGTTATCTGCAGTTAATTTTTTCGATGAAAGCTAGCCAGAGACTGAGCGCTAGGACGCTCGCCAACGCGAGCTTAGGGCGCCTCGGCACAAAATGGCGGACAGTGCCGCCGCTAAATTTGGATGGTTGTTGGCTCCGCCCCTCCGCCAAACTCTCCGAAGGATATACGGCTCTGGTCAGGCCGTAACTGTTCACCGCGCGTCATGTAAATGTCTGTATATCGGTGAACGACAATTCTTCGCCATTAATGTGTATCACCGTCATCGCAAAAGGTTTACACAAGAGTGATACTGCTTCTGCTGCTGGAAAGTAACATCTCCGTTACGTGATTTGCAATGCTTGATATTACACGGCTCCTTCGTTGACACTTATTTCTTCCTCCTCCGCTGCATCTCAACAACACCGAAGTTAACACAGCTCAACAGCTCTGTCTATTATTACTTAGGCGTCTATTTTAAAATAGATAAACCCATCAGGTCTATGAAAAGTCGCAATACCTTTCAATCTCAATGAACTCTGAGTTAGCTCTGTACTTCTCGTAAAGGTGCTGCCATCTCCTGATTTTATCTAAGGAACATGTCCCGCCACTGAACAAAAAATTCAGGAATGAAAACGAAATGATGCTGTTCACATTGTTGCACCTTCGTGGATTAATACAGAGAAAGGATAGTAGTTATCTCATAACTGTCACCGGACATTCCGACGATGCTTCGATCTCTTCTAGACACCATATTTGTGCTTTTGAATAAGCTAAGTACTCGGACAGCCTGAACTGCCCTGAAACTGCTGAAGGTTCTTAATCCAGTGTTTTCAGCGCTTCAGTAATCACCACGGCTCGCCCACGGCCCTCTCAAAGGCCGCGATTTCCCAGTCGCATCTCAGAACGCTGAAGTCAAGTAGGACATAGAAACTCCGACCTCAGTGACTGACTGTACTTCTTTGCTCGTGCAGTACTCGCCTTCTCTCTTTCTCTTTTTGAATCCCCTTTTACTTATCCCCAGTGGAGGGTAGCAAACAGGACGTTCGTCTGGTTAACCTCCCTGCCTTTCCTCTTCTTGCTTTCTCTCTCATAACTGTCACTATTCGGGACATAAAGTGAAACTAACCGTTTCTGAAGGCCTTAATTTTACAGTACATACAGGCCATACACGTAAGCAAACACCAGTGTCGCAAAGCGTCGTAGATGATCCGATTCAACGTTTAACAGATAGAGATTCCAAGGAAGAAACCCTAAAGGGTAATAGCCAACAGCCATTATATGAGAATTCCGGTGAATCGCTTTAAGAATTATTTTCTTCTTTTTTTTTTTTGCTTCACATACAAGCTTAACGTATAACATATGAAATACATGTGCAAGAATCGCATTATTCAATGTGACTGTGTAAGTGCTGCGCCAGCTCCTGAGGCAAAACAGAGTTCGCCTAATCGGACAGTGGTAGTTTTTGGTAACCTTTAATTGTACCATATGTTCCTATAGTGTTACTTTTGGTGCTGCTGGCTCGAAGGTCGCTGCTTCAATCCCTGCCGCGGTGGTCGCATTACTCTGGAGGCGGAAAGCTGGAGGCCCGTGTTCTTATATGTAGGCGGACGTTAAAGAACCTCAGGTGGTCGAAATTTCCGGATCCCTCCACGACAACGTTCCTGATAATTATTTCGTTGTTTCGGCACGTAAAACCCCATGAATCATCATCATCATGTAACTTTTGCTTACTGGAAGGCCCTCGACTGCTGCGCCACAGGCACGGTAACACTTTTCAGATATTCACATTGAACGACCCTTTTTGTTATTGTTATTTTTCAGAGGTCGGATACGAGAACGTCACGGAGAGGCTCCTGAAGCAGCAAACTCGTAAGTTGTGAAAATATCGCGTTTTTTCACAGAACTAGTGCGCCGTGTTAGCAGGCTGATTAATTTGTTTAACGCTGCGCACACGTGGTTAAACTAAAGCACGTTCACACCGTAAATCTGTTTTATAATATTGTCTTAGTTTAATTAATTACATATATATAGTGTTGGCCAAGTGGTCAGTTAAGCCGTCTGTGCACCAAGGGGTGATACGAATATGATTTCTTCAAAACAGTTATCAAGACCAATGTTGCTGCTGCTTGTATAGTGTCTTTTTGTCCGGTGTATTTTGGTTCTCCAACCAATCAAGTATAGTACCGAACTGAGCGTTCCTTTCGGTGTTGTGCATACAATCATTCTGCAACCCGTTCATATGTCGATCTTTTCTAATTTAAACTTACTCTCGAGTATCACCGCAAAAGTGACCCGTGCTGAGTAGGTCTTTTAAACGCCTTTGTCGGAGTGTACCACGCTGCGCAGGATTCCTATAAGCCTTTACTTCAGCGAAAATGCGATTTCTTTTTAGCTTCTTTTGCCTAGTTGCGTTCAATTTTGCCGTCTGAACGTGCTGAAAGGCTATGCTAGACATTTCACAACTTTAATGGGCGATATTAAACGTTGTTTTTCTATTTCTTTTTCAGAGTTAGAATTACGTCTTTCCGCAGTTACTATTTCTGTGGTTTTCCTTGTCATGCAAGCTTTCCTGTTACCGAGCTACTAACCTCGTTCGCGTCATTCATTTTTCATTTCCCAATAAGCTATGTTCATCATATATATTGTTTTTTCTTTATTATTCCTCCATACTTTCATTGAAAGCATCGCCCCTTGGGACAAGCGGTGATGCGTATAGGACGTGTGCGCTATACCATATTCAAGAATGCTTGCCTTTGTGGTGTGATCCCCTGAAATAAATACATATACGGGACATGACGGCGACGCCAACGCCGACAACCAGCC
>JALIZH010021324.1:0-87070 GCA_030522465.1 Rhipicephalus appendiculatus | reverse complement strand
CTTAGCACAGATGGCTGCCAGGCCCTCTAAGCTCGAAGGCGGCGATCGATGTGGTGGCATAGGTCGACAAAAATTGCGGAGCTCGCTCAGACTCACTCATAAAATATATTTTGCCTTTAGGGCTCACTCGGACTCTATCTCAACGAAAGTTCCTCTAACCGAACTCATTCGGACTCAGACTCACTAATTTTTTTTCTCAACCAGACTCATTCGGAACCAAGCTCACCGAAATATTACACACCCAAACTCATTCAGGCTCCGATTCACTATTATATCTTAGTCTGAGTGAGTCCACTCATGAGTCAGTTAGCGTATAATTATCTTATTCGACCATGGCGTGAATGCTCTTTCGTACTAATGTACAATCAGTGCTCTACTTGGCGCCTTTTGATCTGGTATGTTCAAACACGAGTTATCAGTGGTTAATATCCAGTAAGGACATTTTAGGTGCAACTTAGGGGCTAGGCTTGTCAGCGTCTCCTGTCGTCAGGGTGTGTCATGTAGGCACGGTCCATCGTAAAAACGGGTAAGCGCCACAATGAATAAATCCTGCTACTCGCCACTGGTCCACAAAAAATGAAGGCAACAGTTAGCCGACGACGTTAGTGGAACAGAAACACCCTTCCCTACATACCGTATAGAGAACTACTCAGATCGAGCCGTGACTGACACTCACGTCTCGATCTGAGTCTGAGTGAGTCGATTCATGAGTGAATCTGCCGACCTGTGCATGGTGGATAAGTCCCAAAACCAGTGCAAAGGCTTGACAAAACGCTTCAAAATGTTCTCGAACAGGTTTTAATACGCCTTGCAACGTGCCTCGATACCTTGGACAGTGCAATATCACAGCCCCGGACGGCATCGCAGAATTAGCCAACCAGCTATCCTATCAACCGACCCAGCAGCATCTCAAAGCACGTTCACAGGGAAGCTATAGTTTGAGAACCATCCTCCAATTGTTCTCTCCATTTTTTGTTTTGTTTTAACATATTAGGATAATTTAAATTAATACAAGGATGGGTCGCCAAATGTTATAATTAAAAAAGCGGTAACACCGCATCTCTGGCTTCACATTTCAGAGTGTCACCTCCACTACAGACATCATCTTACCTCCTTGCGCCAAACAAAGGCCCATCGAGCGTCACCGCTCGCGCAATGTGGGCCGACGCACACCACAGGCAAGGGCAATCATCTGGACAGCGCGCAACAAAGGAGATGACTGCTTTTCTTTTCTCGTGAGGGGGGGGCGGAGGAAAAAGACCAAGTCGGCGGATGTCGCGCAAATAGAAAAAACGCAGAACGAATTTGTGTCCTCTTCACTTAATATAGGAGCTGTCCCAGGTGAAACGGTTCAGTGCGTAGCGAGGGGAGATGAGTCCTACGTGCTGTCAGCAAGCGTATACGTAATAGGGCGTCGAGACTGGCTGTGCGCTGCAGATGACGCCGCTGCGTCGTAGTATAGGATACCTGGGATTCGCGCCGAAAGAGAACGCTGGTGTTTTCTTGTAACGTCAAGGTTTGTCGATGTTTACATTCTTCGCTGAACAACCTGCTTAATTCGCTATAATTACAGAACGGGAGCGGCTGCATCTCGCGCGACCCCAGCGTTACGCCGACTAATTTACTGCAGTATAACTGCACGCGCTGAGTTGTTCGTGTGTCGGGGTCTATCTACACTGACGAGCCCTCTGTGACATCATAGGCTGGACCATGGGCGTCGGCAGCGGGGGTGCAAAGGGGGGCACTTGCCCCCCCTCAAGCCACCTCAGTACTGGTCCTGAAGTCCAATTAGGGCTCCCCTCCCGCGCCGCTATGTAACACGGGTTTGCGCCCCCCTCAAGACCAAATGCTGCCGACACCGATGGGCTGGAGCGTGACGCAAGCAGCGGTAACGATACGCGTTTGTAACTTCAAGAGACTATTTAAATTAATCTGCACTTGATGCATAAACGTGAGGATGCGATGATGCGACATGCAGAACGACGAGTTGGGTTGGCTTTGGTGACGAGAAAGAAAGAAAGAAAGAAAGAAAGAAAGAAAGAAAGAAAGAAAGAAAGAAAGAAAGAAAGAAAGAAAGAAAGAAAGAAAGAAAGAAAGAAAGAAAGAAAGAAAGAAAGAAAGAAAGAAAGAAAGAAAGAAAGAAAGAAAGAAAGAAAGAAAGAAAGAAAGAAAGAAAGAAAGAAAGAAAGAAAGAAAGAAAGAAAGAAAGAAAGAAAGAAAGAAAGAAAGAAAGAAAGAAAGAAAGAAAGAAAGAAAGAAAGAAAGAAAGAAAGAAAGAAAGAAAGAAAGAAAGAAAGAAAGAAAGAAAGAAAGAAAGAAAGAAAGAAAGAAAGAAAGAAAGAAAGAAAGAAAGAAAGAAAGAAAGAAAGAAAGGGGAAGAGAAGAGCAACTGCCACAACGCCGGTCTATTGTCAAGGAAACATTGAGTAGCAACATGGAAAGTGGAAAGCAACCATGCAAACAGAGCAATGGCTAAAAAAAGAGGGAGGAGGTGCAGAAAGGAAACATCCCACGGTATATACGAAGACTGCATATAGAGCTAATATGAGGAACACGGCAGAGTGGCGGTGTGGGCCTTCCGACATCTGCTGCTTCTATAAATACCAGGTCAGATAGGTGAATTTCAAGCTCGCGTACATTGGCCTTTCCCGCTTAACGCAGATCAGAGTCTGTGGTTAAATCAATCCAGGAAGTACCGAAAACGATTACTATGTACGATCCATTTAACCCGATGCGATTCAATGGATGGCGTTGTTCTTATAGCTCCTTCAATAATAATTTGTAGGGTTTTGCGAGTCAAAAGCACGGTCTCATTTTGAGGCAAGCCGTAGTGTTGGCCTCCGGAAATGTCGACAGTCTGGCATTTAGCACGCACTGAAATTGCACACTACACAGGATTCTACCATTTCGCCTACATCGAAATGCCACCGCCGCGGCCGGGATCAAACCCGCGACTTTCGGGTCAGCAGCCGAGTCTTAATATAGCTCCTTCGACGACTCCTGCGGAATACAACACCTTATGATGTACGCTGATTCGCGGGCGCGTGTGAACGCCGCCGCTAGAGCGAAGGGTATAGTTACGACGCAACAAATCACGATGCCCACATGCCAATATGGGAACACCTTTCCCAACGACGTGCCGTCGACGTAATGGCGCAGTTATCCAACACCCCAACAAACCTGGAAGCATACCACCTCGCAGCACTTGCAACGACGCCGGGAACACCTATACTATACACAACTCCGCGCTACTGCCTATAGTATACATCTATGGCTTTAACCTCTACTACGTCTCCTGCAGGTATTCTTAAAAAGCGTACAGAGGGTGAGCCATTCGTAAAAAAAGAGGTGGCGACAAGTGGCGTGAGAGGGCGAAAGGCGAGAGAGTGGGGCGTGTTTTTAGAAGCGCAATGAAGCGAGCTCCCGCGACAGGAGGCAGCTTAACCCAGATCTCACGGCTGCAGCGGCGCGGCTGTGGAGGGAGCGTCCAGTGTGCGGAGGGAGCACTGTTTGACTATTCCTTTCCTCCTCCCCCCCTATGAAGCTCTCTTAGCTCTACTCTGAATACACGCCGTTCGCGCGAACGTGCCTTAAAACATCGTGTACCTACATACGGCTCGCGCCGCAGTTACACAGTGAACAACGGTGCGTTCACGTGCTTCTGTTGTAAGCGCGAGTGGAAGCATATCGCGGTCTTTTCTGCAGGGGCATCCGTCACATCGGCACTTGTCCTGAGCCCCAGCGCCGCTCCGGGCCCCGCCGGCGGTTCACCGTTGGACTTGTATACATAGCGTGTTCCACATGTGTACGTCGTGCGACGAACAAGCGCAAACGACGCGTCCCGGCTGAAGTATCGTCTCTCTTGCTCCGGCCACAAGGAGCACCGAGCAACCGCAACCGGTGAGTGCAAGTGCGAAACAATCCGCGTAAAAAAGGCGTGTATACATGTCTTCACACGGGACGATGCTAATGGCGCACAAAATACGTGCGCGATAAAAATGAGGCAGGAGGTTTGGCGCTTGTTTTGTGTTATGCCGTTCGACGTTTATACACTTGTGATCGCGTTTTGTACGCGTGTCTTTTGATAAGATGTTTTAAACTAGAAATAATGTTTTTCTTGTGCCTTCCCTTCTATAAGCTCTGAAAAGATCGGCAGAACTCACAAGTAAATAAATAAATAAATAAATAAATAAATAAATAAATAAATAAATAAATAGTGGTTAATGGAAAGGCAATGTGTCCTTCCCAGGCCCACGCCGGAGCTTTAGATAGTCAGACTGAGATGCGATCAAACAGTTATCTACAGGTTGTATGTGCTGACCGCAGCGCGGTAATCATAGTTAATGGTCACATTAACACTGTACAGCCCCGCGACAAGCTTTATTGGAGACAGAGCAATTCATAAACAACAATAGCTTTATAGAACAAATGATACGCATACACAGGAAACATTATGCTTTGAGACAAATCTGCATCATACTAATGCCTGTGTGACACGGTGCACTGCTGATCGCGATTAAGCTCTATCGGGATCAAAATTTTCATCAGTGATTGGCTATACCATCTGCAGCTCGCGTGTAGGAACCAATAACGATCAAGAGATTCGATCCGGAATCAGGCCCGATCGCGATCAGGAGTGATAGTGTGACATCGTTATAACAAAAAATATCGTCAAAATTGTTTTGGTTGACAGAATTTTCCGTGATTTGGTTTTATAGTAAATCCATATAAAGACGCCCCCTTAGATTATTTTATCTCGCAACAAATTACTTACACGTGTCTGTTCAAACCATATCATCTACGCTTGTCTACAGCAGTCCTGCGCGCTCCTGCTCGCTGCGACTAGACAAGGTTTACCGGCAGTCCAGGTGATGCCGAAAACAGCAACACTACCAGCATTGCGCCACGCTCTAAAGCCTCAATGAAACGCATGAGTTCTTACAGCAATAAGGGGTTGTGGCGTCTAATAGGAGCGCGGGCTCTGATGAAGTTTGCGCAAGGCTCTCGAGCGGAAAATTAGTGGGTGTAAGATGGCGGCCACAGCGGTGTCGTGACTTCGCACTACAGTGTTCCTGCGTAAGTCTCTAATAACAGCCGCGAGAACGTAGTAGGCATTTTTCTCATCAGCCCATCCGGGACGGCTGCGGTAAATCAAGCCCTTGTGCACGGCTTCGCACTCGCCTAACCTGTACCCGCGGCCGCCCTTCACGGAGCTGGCTACTCTAGGCTACATGTTTAGTGATAGAGTAGTTATTTACACCATTTAGAGCGCATAGTCTATAATTGTCGCCGTTACTAACTATCAGTTGATGCGGCGCTCAAGAGCAATTCTATAAGGAAACTGTGGATCGCGCTAAAACGAACTTAAGCAATGCTCCATTGTAAAACAACCAACCCTTCACCCCCCCCTCCCCCTCGCATGACCGTCGAGTGTGCATTTCAGAAATCCAATGCTAAGCGTTCCGACATAATTGCTTACCCGGTTTAGTAAGTTAATAAGGACTTTCGAACGGCTAGCCGTGCTTGGCATGGGAGCTCCAACCCATTTTGAACCCCCTCCCTCCACCCACTTTTTTTTTCTGAGCCATTCCAAAGTCTCAGTTTAAGAACTATGACCATATACATATTTCGATTCTAAGTGCCTTGGTCATATGTTACAGTTCCCTTATGAATTTCTTTAGATATAGTGAGGTGCATACGCAGGGTGACACATGGGAACTGAGACGTGCTCTATCTAATTCATCTTAATTATGTTCACAAATATGTACTTTTTGCATCGAGTATTTCTTTTAAATGCTGACGGTGAGAATACAAACAGTACGACGATGGCATAGCACTGTCTCTTCTACCTGAACGAGATAAGTGCCACCGTTATTTCCAGTTTATTTGCTATAGCGTATTGAGTCTTTCAACCGTGTTCCTTCTACAACATAGTCAAATGGTCGGAGCAGCAAAGTCGTTAGCAGAGAACATATAGCTCGCGCCTGCACGTGCCTAGTTGTTATCGGCGATCACCTGTTCTGAACGCGGTTGCATCCAACTACAGCCAACCGACAACTTGGCGGTTGCATGGAGCTCCTTTATGATGAAGCACAATAAACTCAGGGGGCGTCACTCAAGCCCTCTGAACCAGGGAGAATGATATGCAATGTCAGGTGGGTAATAAGTTCGGAAAACCATCACAAATCGCGGCACTGTACAACGCTGAAAGCCTTTTCCTTATTCCTGTCGTGTCCATAAGTATTTAATTCAAGCACATCCATCAAGTTTAACAAGAAAGGACTTTTATATTGCTTATACCCCACGTACAATGGTTCAAGCAACAGCGATGCACCATATACATATAGTTGCGCTACATCGTGCTGTCTCAACGCGGAAGACAAGTCTTTAAAATGTGCGCTACAGCATTTCTGCGTGGGCACAAAGTTACAGTACCCACGTGCCATGCAGTGGGCGCGCATTAAACAAGCATAGGTAGTCCAAATCAATACCGAGAATTCCGCTGTACGGTGTGTCTAAGCCTACAGGGCAGTTCTGTGTTAAAACAAACCAATTTAAATTTTGTTTGATGAGGCTACATAATAGGTAAAAGGCTGAGTTACACACTTTCTAGCTTGTAAAAGCCTTTTTCCATTGTTTAATCAAGCTCCAACGGACACATCGCAGTCTTCACTAGTCCGAAGTGCAAGATGAGCCAACAAATGACCATGGTTCTTTGCCATCACCCGTGGCGTGTGTTCTTTCCGAAATCCTCTGGCATAAAAACCTTTGCGAATGCGCCGCAGAGTTCCAAGAGCTGTTGACTGCCAATATAGGAAAGTAATCCGGACCGAAAAAATCACGCCATATCCACGAAGTGAATGATGATGAGTGGGCAAAGCTCGATCGTTTTCATCCATGGCAGAAAGAGAATGTGTGGTCTGGAACGCGCTTATACTTCATGGTCATCAGCGTCATCGTCATCGTTATCACGTGTAGTGGGTACATTCCACTATACTGGAACGCGCTCATACTTCATCGTTATCACGTGTAGTGGGTATATTCCACTATACTGCGTCACCGTCATCTTTATCACGTGTAGTGGGTACATTCCGCTATACTGGAACGCGCTCATACTTTATCGTTATCACGTGTAGTGGGTACATTTCACTATACTGCGTCATCGTCATCTTTATCACGTGGAGTGGGTACATTCCACTACACGTGGCTACCTACCTACCTACCTACTACTACTACTACAGAGGAGGGACAGACCCACACCCTAAGGAGCTTCGCCCCTAAAATATATTATTACACTCTGGCACAATACACGATCGTTTTCCTAATTGTCCCATTTTCAGCTGTAGAAATCGATCTTCGTGTTCCTCGGAACATTCAGGGCGGTTTCGTTACTTTGTACGGATGATCATTTGAAAAAAATCTCTACTAGCTTCACTCTCGGCTAAAAGCGTTTATAGTCTTCAATGTCTTTGGCGTCGAAACCGAGAGTTCTCAGGCATTTCATTAAGAGGCTTCTTGAAGGTGTATTTCGCACTGTGGTTATGTGTATAATCGTATAGTTATCTTTCAATAAACAACGTGATTTTCCTCTGTGTCGGGTCTTGGAAACAGTGACTCGACTCTTCTTAACCGGGATTATTTCTCTGTCAGCCAACGTAACATCTCGCTGGTTCTGTATTTAAAAGCTTCACCGCAATGCCCTATGCCTGTCAAACCAGAGCCCGCGTTTTTAACTCAGCACACGACGTAACGGTCGTCATAAAGGCCGTTGGCAGTCCTCTCCTATTGTCACCAACTCAATTTAAACAATACTCCTGGCGACGCGGCAACCTTTCTTGCATTCTCAAGGATCGGCAGTGAACAGTGCTTTGCCATTACGCGCAGCCTTTTTAGTTTTTTTTAATATAGATATCTATCACGAGCGCGCGCGCCGCTGCAAAACAAGACGCAACGACTCAGCGGCGGATTGCCCCGTTCCTGCAACGGCGACGAAAACGACCATGTAAACTGTGGTTTCGCGCCGATCGGCCGCCTTTCGCGCTGATATCGCCGGTGTGAACGCCAGTGTGAACGCCCTCTTCAGAACCGTCTAAGCGTGCGCAGAGGTGAAGGCTGAGCGACAGTATCCGCATGCGAGAAACCGGTCATTATCCGCACTCGCCGCCGCCGAACATTTCACTCCGCGATCTGAACCGACGCTGTCGTCAAGCTGTCTTCAAGGCGCTGTCTTCACAACAAGGCGCCAGGAATACAGGCGGGGGTGTTATCACTCACTTCGCAAACTCTCCGCTCGCGAAGTAACTGGCGGGAACTGCAGTATATTACATAGATGCCTTCGATCCATCTTCGTTATTTCCTTCTTGAAAGGAAAGAACCAAAGCAAGCCAACACACACAGGCACGTGCACGCAGGTTTCACGCACGCACGCACACAGAAGCACATAAGCCACGGTGATTTTCCGCTACCTTAACGCCAATTACGTCGGCTTTACGCGCGTGTCCCTGGGGTGGAAGAGGAAAAAAAACTCGAAACGGAAAGAAACGAACGTACACAAAATAAAGGAGAGGCGATAGCTGGGTGCGCTCGCTTAGCTACGGGCCAGAGATGGGTGCCCACTATATTTGGAGCGCGGCCGAACTCGGTGATGGGTGCGCGAGTGTGGCGTCCATGTCTACGCGGCTGCTTTTTTGACGACTGGAGTATGCGGCACGGTCCGCGCAGTCAGTTTCCGCGGGCGCTAATCAGAGTGAAACGAAGCGAGGACAGCGATGGCCTCCGGCGTTACGTCATCCATCCTCGAAGAGCGTACGCGGTGGGTGGGTTACTCGCGACGGGCGATGACGCTTCCCTCAGACCGTGGAAAAGGAGGCGCGGCTGGCTGCAGCGGCGATTCAGTGTAACTTTATGCGCGAGTTTCCTTGGAACAGCGAGAAAAAACGAAATCAAGAACAAAAATGAGAAAAGATCGAAACAAGATATGTTGGATCGCCAGGGTGCCGTTGCCTAAAGGTTTATTGAAAGATCTACTGGAAGATTGAAAGTCTTAGTGAAGGATCCTTATTGAAAGATCTACTGAAAGGGTGAATGAAGGAAGGTATTTTTCGAGGGCTAGTTTCTTTATTTTAACTTTAATGAAAAACCGGCAGAAAATGAAGCCAAAGTACATATAGGGGACGTCAATTGTACTGTTTTAAAAAAGTGTATCGTAATAATTGTGATAAACATACGAAGAAAGCAAAGTGGACGAAAAGACAAATTGCCGCTGGCAGGAACCGTAACTGCGAGCTTCACTACTGAGAGGTTGAAAGTCTCACTGAAGTATCCTTATTGAAAGATCTACGTCACCATTTTATTGAATAACCGGCGGTGAAACATAATAAAATCAAGTACGTTCAGGATGTGGGAGGAAACGTCACGAAATACCATATTGAAACGCTCAACACATTCCATTATGCGAAAATCACCAACTAGCGCATTGACAAGCGTAAAGAAGATTGTGGATTCTGTCGCCACCAGAGCAGACTTCTTTTTTCGATCCACTTTATTATTCCTTTAGCATAAAGTTACTACACCTCGATTATACAGATAACATCCACTACGTTTTCCTTGGCTTCACGCGGTTTCTTTGTGAAACCGGACTAAAGGACAAATTGTGACTGTTCTTCGACAATGCTGGCGTTTCGCACTAGGGTGATGCCATAGTCATGGCTTCTTCTCTTTCACCCTTTTACACACGCTCTCCCCTTCCCAAGTATAGGGTAGCAAACCGGAGACTTCCTCTGGTTAACATTCCTGTCTTTCCTTTACTTTTCTTTCTCATGTGGTTCTGTCGAACCTAAATGGGCCCCTCGATCTGCTACCCTTTTTTTTTTTTTTGTTCATAGGTACCTGTATAGCGGAACTCTGGGGATACACTAGACTGACTTTACCAGTACATAACGGCTGCTTTCATATTCATTCCGTAATTTTTCGGTAAAATGTGATCGCGACCCACTTCGCTAGCTAACCCAGTGGGGTAAAGGTGTCGATCTGCTGAAAACAGCGTCCCGAGTCCATTTCCAACTGCGTTGACCTGACTTACACAGGGCGAAATGAAAAATAATGATAATAAAACAAAACACTCGTGTACTTAGACTTACGTGCCCGTTAACGAACCACCGTTAGTAGAAATCAGTGCGGAGTCTTCCCAGAACTACGTTCCGTGGTTCCCATGAAGCAACATTTGACGACCTATTTGTGCCTTCAATGAGGCAGCCTTCGTTCCTTGACCACGCAACGCGAGACACACGTCTTGCGAGGTCCTCCGAAGAAATGCCGGGAAAACGAATTTCCGCTCAAATGATCGATTCATCGCAATTCCGTAACGCTGGCAACGACTGCCCTTTCTGATGTACGCAACGGTTCACACTGACGGCCAAGATATGGAGGTCGAACCAATATGTAGGCCGACTGAGGGACCTTCCAGCTCTCTATTAATATTTCTTTAATCTGCGCTCGCGCGGGCGCACTTCCTTCAGCACGGCGCGGGCGATTCTTAACAAATGACTATTAGGGGCGAGGAGTTACGGAGTCGCCCTCTTTGGCGCGCTTCTCTTGCGTGCTAAGTACGATAACGCCGGCGCGCTCCTCGTAGCTATGCCTGGTCTGTCCTGTTTTAACTTGCTTGTTGTGGATAGGTTGAGGTGTACACTCAAACCT
The DNA here is from genome assembly GCA_030522465.1 of Rhipicephalus appendiculatus. NCBI lineage: Eukaryota > Metazoa > Arthropoda > Arachnida > Ixodida > Ixodidae > Rhipicephalus > Rhipicephalus appendiculatus. The sequence continues at coordinate 76,372 of JALIZH010021324.1, read as the reverse complement.
CATTATAACAAAGTTGCATCTTACAGAAAAATAAGTTCGTTATATCCGAAAATTTGTTATAAACGTATATTCATAAAGTTGTATCCATTACAAGACTGTTCTTCATTAACTTCATTATAACCAATATTTCGTTATATACGGGTTCGTTATATCGAGGTTTGAGTGTATGTTACCTTGGCTACTCCATTTCTGTAAGTTCTACAGCACAAAAAAAAAGGAGGAAAAGTGGTTACCCAAGGCAAAAAATCAACAACTAAAAAAACTTATAGCGCACTGAAACAATTTAAGATAACATGGTAATGTATTGTCGGCGCTCTGCGAAAACACCACGCGGAAGCCCTCCTGCACATGTCTGTGAATACTTTCGAAATGAGAGAAGTATTCTTTCAGTAAAAATAATAGTTCTGGATAAAACGAAGGCACAGAATTCTTTACAGGCGCTACCTGTTAAAAAAATATGTGCAGTGAGTGCGCAGTGCGCGCGGTCGCCGCGATGTATCCCCGAACAGCATCTTGCGTGAAAGGCAGGCAATCCCTGAAGGCGAACTATGTGACACACACGTACTCTTACATTGGTCTGTCTGTGTAAATAAATAGGGCATGCCAGAATGAAGCCTCAATTAGGAGACCACGCGGCCGCGGCATATATTAGAATTTTTAGTGTTATACACAAGGAACAGTTGTTGCGTGGACGTTATGAAAGCTTTTCGATAATTATTGCTTAAAACAGTTAAGGAAATCGGCGCCTTAGACGACTTGAGCGCGCCGTCAGCAAGATCTCATTTTTTTTAAGTTCTTGGACGTTTCATTTTTATTATTACTCAAGTGGCATCTTACTGTATGTTTATTTGAGCAGGGAATTTCTCGCTCCTTCTGTGTGTTTTTTTTTACTTCTTTTTTTTTTTTGCTTTTTGTGGGATTTTTTTTTAAAGCTAGTGCATTCATTGGTTGGGGGGCTAACAGAAACAGGACCATATGACGTACCTTATTTGCTAAAGGGCCCATAAAACCCCTTCCGATAATTTTTTTTAACATTTCAAGTAAACGTGTGCATCGAGTTCTGAATGCCGTCACGACCAACGATGCCAAACGCGGCCGCGCATGCGAGCCGCGGGCGCCCCACAATTTCCAAGAAACAATCCCTTCTTTCCCCTGTGCTTTCCGGCAATCCTCAGCGTTTGCCGTGACGTCAACATTGTCTTCAGCTCACGTCACACACAAAAAGAACCTGCGTGTCTGCACGTAGGTATACGCTCGCTCGCCGCTCTCGAATCCCACGAACCTACGAAACTACCAGTCATCTTCGAAGTGCCGTTTAAAAAGACGGTGTCATTTAGTTCTACCTTAGTGTATCCAGTCTTGGGCAGTAACTAGTTACTAGTAACGCGTTACCGGTAACTAGTTACTTTTTTCGGTAACTTGTAACTGTAACTAGTTACTTTTAAGTTAGAGGAACTTGTAACTGTAACGGAAAATACCGTTACAGTTACTTCTGTTTTTATAAAAAAATTATACTCGTTGAACTCGCTGAAAGCCGATGTTAAACGCTTTTCACGTTTTTGCACTTTGTTTTTTGCCTTTTCCTCTCCGCGGTCAAGGAGAAGAGGTCGCTAAGAGAAATATCTTCCCTGCAGAAGACCATGTTGGGAGTTTACTTGTAAACTACATGTCCTAAATCAATCATGTCGCAACTGAACCGCTTGCCAACTTCCCGTCCCCCGCCCCTTGTTTTTTTAGGGGGGGAGGGGGGGGTGTACCCATTTTGTCACTTCAGCTTCTAGCTCTGTTTTTAGTGTGCCGGTGGAGTATTGCTTCGTCCGAGGCGCCGAGCTAATTGTGTGTGACAGGCGGTTACAAAACTGCAGGGCGAAATGACTGAAACCCAGAAGTGCCGTGAACTAGTGAATCAACTTAAAACTTCTGTGTAACGGTGAGAATACGGCCAATGTAGCTCTCGCTAGAAAAATGAGCCGACGTCGATCAGTCCATTAGTCACACACGTCCTTACAAACGTTCAGTAGGGAGTCGGTTGCTGTTGCAAGCCGATGCGTAGTGGCGAATGAACCATGTATCCAGAAGTGCCCCCCCCCCCCCCCCCCTACGCTTTCGTTCATGAGCCGGCATCGTCGCATGTTTAGGCCAGGGGTCGGCCACCTTTTGAGGCGGACAGCCAAGTTGCATAAAGCCGACACAGCGGGGGGCCAGACGGCTAGGCGGGGTGGAGGTATTTGCAGACAAAATGTAGTAATTTGCCGAATCGACAATAGTTAGCAAAACTGCATCAGAAATCATGTTTATTTTCATTATGCATGTCATAAAGTAGCAATCAAACATAGGTTACTAGGTTAAAACGGCCATGTCGACCTTCAGATAGGAAGGACAAAAGACGGGGGTGGGGGGGGGGGGGGGTGGACGTCATGCCGGGGGCCGCCTATTAGTGCGCCGCGGGCCGCAGGTTGTCAACCCCTGGTTTAGGCCAAAGCTATGCCCTGTCCAGCACTGTTTAACAAGCTCCGTCTAAGAATGCGTTGCATGGTTGTCTTTAGCAACTTTTACTGATCCTTTCCTGCCCATTTCGCCGATGTAATTATGTCGCTTCGCTATCCGCGTATCGTACTTGTAGATGATCCCGCACTGATCGTTATCAGGTGGGCGGTCCTTGGGTTTCGCGAACACATGTCCTAAGCTATCGGAGGGCTTAAAACCGGTTTGTTTGTTTGCCCAGCAGACGTAAAGCTTTCCGAACAGGCTCGGATACACCTTGAAGAACATAAGGAATAGACTCAATGGACGTCGTCTTCACTCGCTGCGCACTCCCCGGCCGTTCCTCTTCGTACGTTTTTATTAAATAAATTCTATCATTTGGTATGTAATCTATTACTTATTTTATAGGGTAACGTCAAAGTAACGACGTTACTTTTTCGCGGTAACTGTAACTGTAACAAGTTACTTTTGGAAACTTGGTAACTGTAACAGAGTTACTTTTTTGGCTTAGGTAACTGTAACTGTAACACTGTTACTTTTTACTGCTAACGTGCCCATGACAGTGTATCGCACCATGCATAGGCGTGCGCACGAGGTAGGCAGAGGGGACGGCCCCCCCCCCCCCCCCCCCCGTAGTCACCTAAGAAGGGGGGGGCGCAAAGTCTGCCCCATACATTGACTTAGTAGGGAAGGGGGGCGCTGCGACGAGCCTTCGCCCCCACTGAAGGGGATCCCTGCGCACACCTATGCCACCGTGTGCTCGATTCCTAACAACTTTCCTATCCATTGCAACAAAGATTGTTGACGGGCCAGTTAGTACATACTGAGCGAGAAACAGCGCTCCTAGACGGGACGAAAAGTTACACGAAGGACACCTGTAAGCGCTGTGTCTGTGTCCTTCGTGTAACTTTTCGTCCCGTATAGGAGCGCTGTTTCTCGCTTCCTATCCATTCGCGCAAAGTCTTCTCCTCCCCTACGCCCTCTCCCTTCGCGGCCCTCTACTGACGAGGCACCACTTGTGGACGTTCTTTCCACGACGTCGTCGTTTTCGCGCCTCTGTTTCTCCTTTTTGTTTATTTATTACTACTTTCTATCTCGTATAACCGTAGTGCCCTATACAGTATACATCGGGGAAGAGGCCGTCGATGCGGCGGCCCTTCGCGGCTGCACGCTCGAGTCCCCTCCTCCGATTGCGGCCGAAATCATCTCATCCTCCTTTCCCCCCTGCGAACAAGAAACGCATGATGCACGCATACTACGCCCCTATAACGCTGGGATGGGCGAGACCCCCTCAGGTGCGCATAGCTACCGCGTCGTCCAGGCGAGCACGCAACTCGAGCTATTTGTCACCGACGTCCATTTGCTAATGGTGCGTAATCAGCGTCGTCGTCTACGGCCTGCAAATGCGTGCGTGCGTTCTTATATACGCGCCTGCGCGCTAGCCGCTGTCTTGGGCCCGTTGCATGAGTAACAGTTTGTGCGCGTGTACATTTGCGCCGAACGACCATGTTGCCGTTTGTTTATATAGCCCCCCCCCCCCCCCCCCTACTTTTTTTTTTTTTTTCCTGTACAGCCTGCCTTCACCGAGTTCGGTGGATTGGATCTGGCTCGTCCCTCTCCCCCCAACCCCAGCGGATTGCAGCATGCACGCATACATTCACGCGGCAGATTCGGGTACTACTGGAGTGTTCAGTGGGTCTCTCTCCCTCTTTTTCTTTCTCTCCCTGATTTTGCTGGCTAGTTCACCACGCAAAGTTGTCCTTCCTTTCGCGTCCTCCTCAGAGCACAACGCGTAATGTCATCCGCGCCGTGCTCTCATTTTCGGCTGCGCTGACGGTGACGCGGCGTGTATTATTATTGTTATTATGTTCGAGGCGCAATCTACGACTCCCCGTTTCGCCTCCGCTACCCACTACGTTCCCCATATGCTTATCATTCTATCTATCATCTAGATATCGGATGCGCTGACGGACGCATGAATTACCACCCCCGGAGTGTGATGGCACACTGGAAAGTAACAAACAAGGCCCAAGACGAGGTTCCTCTCTTTTTTTTTTTTTTTTTTGTCTTCTGTATAGATAAAACAGAAAGAGGGAATGTGAGAGTCTGCACACAACCCGAGGCAGGGGTGAGGTGACAGTTTGCCGAGTACGCTGTGATAAACAGAAAAAAACGTAGCTGTGTCACCTACTACCCTTACAGCGCCATACGAGGCACCCTCTTGCCAGGGAACATGCACGGTGTGGGCTGCTAATCATACGTTGTGTTTCAACCCCTGGAGGCGTACGTGGGTTATATATAAAACGGCGCATGCAAGCACCGAGCTTTCCTGGATGCTTTTACTTCTCCTCGCCGCTGGCGACCGAGCCGCGCCCTCGAAGAGTGGAGAAGAAGGGGTCACCGTATCACATGACCTCGTGGGAAACGTACCCGCGTCTTGTACGATTTGGAGAGAATTTAGTAGCGGATACGTCTTATAGTCGTTACGAGTATCGCAACCTGTAGCTAAACAAAGCGGATACGTATAGTTGAGGACGATCCATAAGACTCACGTGACACGTCGTCAAGGATCACCCGATGCCGTTTTCGCGCTTTAAAATGTATGGTTTCAATACAAACGCTAAACAACGCTTAAGAGAGCGGCTGCTTCAAGGAAGACGAAGGGATGCCCCTGGGCCCTCTTCGTCTTGGAAGATAGAAATCTAGCGCAATCAAGATTTCCATCTTGGGCTTCGGCGAGCTTGCTCTTCTCAGTACATCGTAAATGGTATATTATGTTTATTGGTATATACGAAACATCGCGGTGGAGGTGTGTGATCCCCAATCCACGCAAAAGGGCACGTCAAAAGGATACGTATTTTTGCATGTCTTACGTCGCTTACAACAGCAGATATGCCATGTTCCACTATTAGTAGAAAGACAGGGAGTAAATTATTAAAGAAAATGCGAACATCTCGGTATGGGGTAAAAGTCGACAAGCCGGCTAGTGTGTTCAAATAGGAGATACGAGAGTGGCTTGAAGGGTGAGGATGAGGACAGGTAATACGCTTACATTGTACGCTTATGTTAACATTGCCCATTCACAGTCCTTAATGCGTGCCTGCGCTAATTAAAGATTCTGAGAGAGTCTTTGTGGCTCGCTTCGTTGCTGTATATGAGGTCCGTCCAACGGTCCACTAACGCGTTCTCCCTTAGCTACCTCTTATTATTTGGCGCTAACGAAGAGGTCAATGTACGCCTTTCACGGTCACGTTGGGGACATGTAATGAGTGCGCAATACTCTGTCTCGGTTATTTTAGAAGTATATACCGAACGAAGCCTGGTCAGCGTCGGCGACACGCACATTGTCGTGTAAAGGAAACCTGTGCGTATATATAGTTTTAGGTTTGACAGGATGATCGCATGGCTATACTTTCGGATTTGAAATTCAGAACAAACTGCTGCAAGCAGGTATGCACTTTAGGAGCCAGATGCTCGTGCAACTAAATACTCCGTTTTCGAAAGTTCTGTAAATTGCCAGAGAGTGTGCTGGATATGTCTACGCGAGCGCAAGCATAGGAAGGCCTATACCTCATCGCAGAGCATGCGAGAAGGCACACAGGGTAGGCGAGGGGTTACTCCTATCGTGTAGGAGTCGGGAGCATGCCCGGTGCTTCCTCGGTGGGACGTGTTCGTCCTACGCGCCGGACGCGCTCGCGACACCCATGGCATTGAGATTTTGCTGCGTGACGTCAGCAACACTTCCAGAAGCGGTTGCGAAGTTCACCATAGGCTGCAAGGTTCGACGATTAACTGCTGGAGGTTAAGCTACGAACTTTGTCTTTCTTGCGGAGTTGATGAGATATCGTTGAACAGGGAATGTCGTTGGAGCCACTACTTCGGCAGGTGGACTTGTCTTCGTTAAGGCCGTTACTGTCTTGAAGACGAGTACAAGTGCACTTGCCGAAACTTTGGCACCAGCGACATTGCCTGTTCAACGATATCTCATCACTTTGCGTCTGATTCATCACCTGAACTTCCCTCTTGCCTCTGCCGAGTTTCTTCGTCCTTCAGGGCAAGCTCGCACTGCAAAATCCTGAAACCTGTGTCGTCATCACAGGTCATGCGCAGGTTATCCACTTTGGGGAGTGAGGGGGGGGGGGACGAAGTGGGCAAAGCTTTAACGCAGTCCTCCCCCCCCTGTCTTCCCAATCCACTCCCATTGAGTAACTTGCGATCAGTACCCAAAGGAAAACGAGGTATGGGGAGGAAGAGGCGGGCTTGCCCCATGTGCGCACGTCTATGATCGAACGTCTGATCCAGAACTCTGACTACTGCCTTATAAGTAAGCGGTGCTGCTTTGACAATCATGAGCACGAACAGTAACGACATTTGTTCCTGATGCGTCAACAAGTCGCTGAACTAGAACAAGGAACTTCGTTGGAGCCACCGTTTCGGCAAGGGGCCTCGACCACGTCAGGAGTGCAACAAGCCCCCTCGTTGAAACCTCGGCGCCACGGAGCGAAGTTCCTCGTTCGATAACTTTTTCATCGTCAGGCTTACACCATCCCTTGTTGCGTTTCTTATTAGCGACACGACCAGTAAAAGCATCTTACACAAGGGGAAAAGACCAAACGTTGAGCAGCATTCGCCGCGCGGTGACCATAGGCGTGCGCAGGGTTACATCAGGGGGGGGGGGGGGGTATCGCAGCGCCCCCCACCCTTACTAAGTCATTGTATGGGGAAGATATTGCACCCCAACTGATGACTATGGGGGGCGGCCGCCCCCCTGCCCCTCGTGCGCACGCCTTTGGCGGTGACAGTTATTGCCTCATACAGAGCACGAGGTAATCCTTGTTTGTTTTGTACAGTGTTATCTGTACAAGCAGACAAAGAGCCAACAAGGATTGTAGTGTTATTTGTACAGTGTTATCTGTGGCGTTTGCTAGACGCGTCCCCGTACGTCGAGCCCCGCGTGGCAATAAACTGCACCGTCGCTGCATAAAGACCCCGTTCCACATTATTTCTCTTTCTCCTTTTCCGCGTGCCACGCCTAATTAGCCGAGCCATTTTCACTCGACCGCGCGTCGCATCTTCTCCTGCTGGCTTCTTCGCTACTTTTTTTTTTTTTGTTCCATCAAAAACATTCTCGCCAGTGGCATCTGCGTGCATTCTCGGCGCCCCAGAGGAGGAAGAAGAAGAGTTTCCCGTACTTGGGGAACAACTGTAGCGCCCGTTTTGTTATACAAGTAGACACACACAAAACGCCACGCTTGCCCTGGTTGCTTGAACTCTGCGAGTGCGCCTATGGACACGCATTGCGAGTCGGCCATTACGGAGGAACGCGCGCCGCGAAGGCCGGCAATTTAAGCTCTCGGGCCACCACCTCGGGGATGACACACTGACGGCGATCTTCTTAATTACTCGTGCGGCATACGACGCGCCTCGATCGGTTCGAGGCTCCCACGATACGCGAAGGACGGCGATGACCAGCCGAACGGGGCGTGCGAAGGGCCGGTCGTCGTCCATGGCAATGGCGTCAATGTGACCGCGTCGTGCTCCCGACGACCAAGCGAAAGCGGGGCGTACACACAGACCTTCTCTATAGCGAGCATCTGGCTCCCCGGGCGTTGCCATAATTCCCTCTAACGTTTATACAGAGGTGAAGAAACGGAGCAAATGCGGGAAGACGGCTAACGGACGTGGAAAGAAGCTATGGCCACCACTCCGCGGCTCCGTCTGCCAGCCATATAGGTCAGCAAGTTGAAATCACTATACTATATTATAGTTTGTTCCGAGATCACTCGGATCTCAGATTCATCAGAGTTTTACTCGACCGGGCTCATTCGGCGTCATACTTGCCAAGGTTGTGCTTAGCCAGACTCAGTGTCACCAAAATTCTACTCAGCCCGGATCGCTCGGTGTACAGGGTGCAAGACATTCCAATGTGTACACCTATCAACAAACGAGGCAAACAAATGCCATCGGAGCAAGAAAACTTAGCTAGAACCACTAGTGGATGTACGTGTACCTGCCTCTTCTGGTTACATTTGATCAATTGGGAACACAATAATCAAGGGGAATCGAACCTGCCACTTCACGCTCAGCAACGGATCGCCATAACCATTGATCCACAGCCGCGGGTATATAGTATACTTTCGCACTTACGGCAAAAATGGGGATCGCGAGATTTCCACTTAATTGCTCCGCTTCGGGCCTTCGCAGACCGGCGAGGAATCCCACGATCGACGATCGAGGAGCCGTGTACAGACGGCGACCGGCGATGATCGCCCGCGCCCGAAATGCTTGGCGCGCGAATTTGGTGGAGCAGGGCAGCCATGACGTTAATGAAGCCGCAAGGCTCGACCGTGAATGCCGCGAAGCGAAAGTGGGACATTCGTTCGTCCATCCAGCGCGTCGCTGTGGCGATCTAGTTCGAGAAAACCCACTATTTTCCCACCACTTCGTGTACAGTGTAGAGTTCTGCTCACGTATTCGTAGTCATTGTAACGCGCTGCACTGAGCATGGTTTACAAGAAGGAGTACGGTCGTCCATTTAGCGCTCGCGCACGATTGCCGTTCACGTCTCAGCGGAACTTGCACTGTAATCCAAAAGTAAAGCTGCTACGCACGGGCGCTTTCCTAATTACTGCCCCCCTTGAGCGTTCCTGTTAATAGAGAGCTGTCCCACGTGCTACGCGCTGCGCCTAGCGGTGATGACTGAGCGAAAATGGGTGTGAGAGGAAGGGACCGCTCTGCACGCGGCGCCGATGAGGCCTGGAGAGCGGCACGAAGCGAAAGCGGGCCATTTGCCTTGCAGGATCGCGCAGCGCCGATCTCGTTCGGGAGGGCGGGGTCACTTTTCGACCGTGCCTGTATACCGGCTGTCTCGTTGTTTCATGCGGCTCTGGTATAGTACACCGTGCGATGTGCAACCGTGGAATTTACGAAGACGGATCATTTAGCTTCGCGGGAACGATGTAGCTGCAATGCGGCGAATTCCATTGGAAGAACAGAAGCACGGGTGCTTCGCAGTGTGGAGAATGCGTGGCAGTGCAGTGAGAGTAGGGCCACTCGATCCACCCGCCCCTGGAATGCGGTGCGCAGAACGGGTGAGAGAGCGACGAGCGAGGAGAAATGTATCGTGTGGTCGAACAATCGACGTTGTTGTATTCTCAACACCACGGCGGCAAAGCCGGGTATGCAAAGCGCGTGCGGCGGTGGTCTGCAAGTCGCACCCACGTGCACGCCATTCGCTGCTTTTGCAATTTCTTACTTCAATGTTCAATGAAACGACGATGCACCCCGCAAGGGTGCCGCCTCTCTACCAAATGGTGCCCCATGTAGATGATTTACCAACAGACACTGTGTCGTCGGTAGCACACACACACACGCACAACACACACACACAACACACACACACACACACGCACACGCACGCACGCACACGCACGCGGCAGGTTTAGGCGCACATCACAAGTACTGATCGATGTGCACCTAAGCAATGACCGGCTATGTAGGCCAGGCTAATACAAAGTGCCTCGCCACCACCACCGCCTCACCCTGCCCTTCAGAACGAACTATACTGAGACGCTGCTAACCTTTAAGAAAACACACCGCGAAGTGACAATGTGGTTTCGACAAATGAAAAGGGCAGCGTCCGATAGGGCAGCAGCGGTGTAACAGTAGACCTGTCGCAATTCATACCTTCTGGAATGGGAAGGGATGGAGAGTAAAGCGCCATGAAGTTGAAAGGACTCCTTAAGAAGGGCGCTGGTGACGGTTACCATGAAAGAAAGTGAGATGCTAAATGACCCCTTTATCTCCGACAGAGATTACAGATAAGCAAGAAGTCGTCGAGCAAGAACTGGTATTCTGGGCTTGCGTCAAAAGAGTGGCTGTTATAAGAATCAGCCATTCATAGGGCCGTTAGGCTATACTCATTGTTACGGCGCAAGAAAGTGAAGAAGATTGCAGTATAAGCCCCGCATCGCAATTCTTCTGCGAGGCTCGCATAATTGAGACGTTCTTTGCAAACCTGCAAGAAATCGAACCGCTGTTTTCTTATGTTACTTAATTGACACTAATCTATTTCCCGGTTGAAAGTCTTAACCCGCTCTCCGAATAGTGACATTAGAAGGAACATCATTAGATGGACAATAGCAACGTTAGAAGGACAAATGAATAGTAAACATCTGCAATGCTCTAATGTGAGCAAGAATGAAAGCACACGGGTGTCCGCCACTGCTGGCATCGAACCCCGCACCTCGCGCTAAGCCGCACAGCGTTAAAGCAACAAGGGTGCCGCGGTCGGTAAAGTACAATGGCCATGTAGCAACTAACAAAACTTAACTAATCCATTCAATGATCGACACGTCAAAACGCCCCGAGCGACCCATGCAGGAGCCATCATTAACGAAGGAAAAAAAAGAACTGCGCAAAACGAAGCGTTCTATTTATAGCATTCGGTCCATCTTTTCAGGGGGGCCCATCTTACGCACGCCCGTTATTCACTGAAGTCGTTGCGAAACGTCGTTTGCTTCGCAATTGCCGTCTTACGCAGCGCGCGGTATTTAGACTATATATAAATCAGTCGGGATGAAAGTGTATACGTCCCAGATAAGCGCGCGGAAAAACGATCGCCGTATATTCCTTGACTTCTTTCTACTATCAGTTTTTATTATTTTTTTTTCGCTCTCGCTCCATCGCTCTGCAGAGATGCGTCTTGGAGCGTTGATGATCGAGCTCGTCGCTCGACGATGCGCTCTGTTCGTTACACCGAGGCACCAAGCTCAATCTCCTTCGTTGTGCCAGTATGTACACACCGAGCGTGATGTCGCGGAGCAATTAATACAGGGCGTAACCCTCGGCGGCCAACTCCTGCCGTGACGCTTCTTGACGATAAATTGTACACAGACTCAAAGCGCGAGATAAGGAAGCTATAGACATACTCGGCAGAAGTAAGTCGGTAGCCAAACGAGTGTACCTTTCTCTCTCTCTCTCTCTTTTTTTTTTTCCTTGGCGAGACGTGGCGGATGACGTGCATGCGATTCTTTACACGTGGTGTAGCTTGCAAGACACATTCGGATATAGGGCGTAAGTGATGATCACTTTGGTCTGTCGAAATTCTGTTCAATAAAACTTGCTGCCGGGCGAGTTGATTCATACTTGGAAAAGGTTAATTGGTATGCGCTAATTGTACACAAGGACACAGCGCTCGTCCGTGTTTTATTTTTTTTCTTTTCTAAGTGTGTTTACGAATTTACCTTTCGTGCTGTAATGCCGTCTCTAATAAGCATAAATAACGTTCGAGAGCGTCCGAGAGATAGCAAGTCAATCTCGGGTTTCCATCGGCTGCTGCTTGTTGTAGGGAGATTAGACTTGGCGTGCCGTATACGCAGGTGCAACACAGTACTTTCGATTTCATTTTACGAGCGACAGAGGCTCAAGCTGGTAACTGGGTTTGCTGATCCCGTCCGCACGACAGCCACGACGTTACACTCACAGACCTCCGCTGTATGGCTTACCTGCAATCTGATGTCGTTAACGGGAGGGAGTAGATAGATCTCAACAAGACACATGCCCACCGCCCTTTATGTATGTTCGAGCCTGTGTTTGTATGTTGAATGTATATATACGCATCAAAAATTAGAAATTTTCAGTGCGTATGTGAGGAGGGGGTGTCCCGAACCCGCGCCCCCCTATTCGCCTTCTAGCTGCATCATATGTTAGCAACAGTTCATCTACGGTCCTGAAAATGTTACGAAAGCAGTGAATAGTGATTTGCTCAATAAAGACTCTCGGTTCCTTTCTCCAAACAAGTCAGATCCAACCCCACGAAGTTCTTTCGAAACAACTTGCACGCAACCCTCTCAATGTCCTACATCCCAAAGTAAAACGGAGGCATTATACCAGTAGCCGAAAAGAGAAATGGCATTTCGAGCACGGTAGTGGGCGCGCGGAATTTTCATACCGAAGCGGATTACGCGCCAAGGTACGAAAGAGAGAACTAAACGGTACACCGAGGGGTCAGCGTCGACGCGCCGCGTCGCGTCGCTGACGCGCGACTTTTTCCTCGCGAAAACGGTCGTTGCGTGCTTTAAAGCCGCCGCCGCACGCGCACGCCCGCCACTCCCAGCAGCCGAAGTCCGCGTTCCACAGCAGTTCTCGGCCTCCGGCGAGCCCAGAAGAGAAAGAGGCGGAGGGGAAGAAGAGGTGCTTCATAGTCACAGACCGATGGCAAGCAAAGATGCGCCGGAGAAAGAAGCGCCGAGCGAAAGAACATACTTCTCTTCTTGCTTTTTGTTTTCCTCTAAGCGGTGGTGCGTCTTATATGCGCGCGCTCGCATTTGCAATGGAATGGTGTTCGCACGCGGCCGCGGCGGCGATCGGCCTGGTGAAACAGAGGGAGAAATGGGTGAGGGGGTTGCGATGAGGAAGGGGAGCTGCGGAGTGGTGGAGTAGCGCCGGTGCATAGGCCGGTGGTAAGCACGATGGGCGCAGGGTGCACGAGAAGAGACGAGGAGGAGGGTAGGCAGTAGTAGTAGGATGGTGGGAGGCTGCGGAGCGGCGGCGGTGGTGCGCGGCAAAAAAGGAAAAAAAAAAGAAGCAAGAAGATGGCGCTCTCGCTTCTCTTTCCAGAAAAAGCGTGTCAGCGGGACAGACGACCGCCTCATCATCCCGGGCGCCCTCGCGAGGCGCGCACGGCCACTCGACCGCCGCCAGTGTAGGTCCAGCCGTCAGCCATGCGCCACAACCATCGCCAGCAGCAGCAGCAGCCTCCGAGGCGGCTGCGAACCCTGCTGATGCTCAGGCACGGAACCCGGGCTGCGACCCTGCTACTCATCATCGGTGAGTGTGACGTGCTTCTTACTCTATCCTGTGAAAATCTCGCGATCCGAGAGGCGAACCGCGTGTCGTCCGGACTACGGGCTGTGAGTGGGGCACCTTCTATAGAGGCGTCGACAGTGACATACCGAGGATCGTCCGTAACACGCAGACCCCTAGCTGCCGCAGTGGATCGAAGGACACGTATCTGCGGCGTCCCGCTTGCACGTGGTCCCAGCTTGGGCTATCCGAAGCATTCCGATCAACTCGGTGTTATAAATGAGGAGAAAAAGAAGAAAGAAAGTGTACTTATGCTGAAAGTGTGACAGGTTTTAATGAAACCCCTGCTATAGTCAGAGGAGGCTGAGAGAATCGTGCGTTTTTCAGTGCATTTATGTAGGTTTGGAGCGAATGGGCAGGTGGGCCGATTTCATTTCGTTGTTCACGTTTTAAGAAAAAAGAAACAAAACAAAGAAAGCACCTGTGTGCCGAGAGTTTGGTGCGTTTTATACAAACTCTTGCTAGTCCAAATATGGTGAGAGATTTTCGGTTGCCAGGCCTTGCCCTTGTGTTCATGTAAGTTGAGAAAAACACCTGAAAAATGGACCGATTCGGGTGTAGCGCATTTCCACCACGGTACGTTCATAATTATTTCGCCGTAATACGAATGCTTTGCGGATAAATATTTCGCTAAGACTATATTCTGCACACGCGGCTTTATTTACCACAGCCTCTTTCGCGATACCCTTGGGTGTTGCAGGCGCGGCGAGGCTCTTGAGTGTGTAATCACAGGGCTGTGTATCGCTGTGCCCCAGGATTGAACTATGTGCGTTGGACTATTGCGCTTGCATTCGGCCGGCTGGAATCACCACAGCAACTCATGGTCTGCACCCATCAGTCCCGCAGACAACGCTGGACTACCAACGCGTTTGCCCTTCATCGTGTGAAAACTGGAGCAGCGCGGATGCTACCGGCACTGACTGGGCTAAGCAGGATGCAAGCATATGTGAACTAGAGCTATTACTTGTCCACTTAGGACTACTCCCACTGATTGGCAGGCCGTATACATTGCCATTTAAGTCAGCAGTTAAATTGAACACACTAGATGGAGGCGCTTGGGATGCCCTTTGGCAACCGCTATCAACTGCGAAACTGCTATTAGGCGCAATAGCACCGCGTTTGAACACGTCCGGCAATAGTCAGTGTAAAATACGAATGTATTCCAAGTGCTACTGCGCCTAACTGCCTAACTCGGAAGAAAGAAAAGGTACTCCGCGGATTAGCGCAAAATGTCTACAAAATTTCGAAAATCTGGTATTCTTCGTTCTATAAGAGGTATAGCTTGTTGACTTTCCCGTCGCACATAGTAGCGACGAATAACTCAGCTCGGACACAGCGTGTGCCATCCATCATCGTAAATTGAACTGGATGCCTATTTTTCGCCTGGCCTTTACTACTACGACATCTGCCGGAAGCGCTTCATGGAGACTTCTTGATAAAAAGGCAGTGTTGAGGTCAAACGGTCAAGTAGACATATCAGACGCTTGCGACTAGTATCGTGAATATCAAATGATCTGCAACGTAGGTCACTTCATACGCTGGCACTTGGCGCGCTCCATAAGCTTTACGTTACTTACGGTATACCACGGTTAGCGTTTCAGCACTCCCCACCTCAAATATCTGGATGCAAGTGATGAGAATAACGTCTCGTGTTCCGCAGTGAGTGTCTCCTAGAAAAAAAATAAAAAATAATAAATCTTGGCCAAGATTTTTGGAGTAAAGCGCACGAAACTCAACATCCAACAGTTCAAAGGGTCTAACAGGATTTTTTGGGTCATTACTTGACGTAACGGGAACGCGAAGTTGTTATCCACCGCGCACGGCCGTTCTTTCAAAGTCACCACGCACCGGAAAGCGCACTTCGCCACGTTGCTTTGAAGCAGCGTGGCAAGCTTCCTCTACAGGATCGGTAGACGCGCAACTGAATAGGTATTTACGTTGTCGAAGGTCCACATTATTTACGCAATATCTCGCGACTCGGGCTCGCAATGCATAAGCTCCTCAACAGAGTGCGCGCCTTGCAAAAATTATCCCCCATATCTGGCACAACGCGTTCACGTTGTTCACGCTTCAACTAAAGTTTGTCCTTCTGTCTGATCTAAAAACAGTATACAGCCTACACTCCTCAAGGTCGTCAGCACCAATCTGGCGATTTTTCTGAAAGAATAGAACGGAATAATGCGGGACACCGGCAGAAAAGGAAATAGGGTGCTTCACGGTTACGTAGCGCTGCCCTATATTAGGATGTAACTGGACCGATCAGCCTAGTTCATGATATTTTTGCGTAAAATTACCGCATGAAACGCATCGAGTTCACGAATTGTACCTGGCTGTATTTGTGACCACGTTGCGTAACCAACGCAGCAGAACACCTGAAGAAAACTTCAAAGATGATAGTAGTATTCACCATACCACTCGTTGTCAAATGAGTCTGAAGAAAACAATGGAAAAAAAAATATATGGATGCATGCAAAATATTTCGGTGACATCGTTTATGCAATCATTTTTGTTCTTACTGACTAAAACGCATAAAAGTAACTCCTCTCCCCTCCTCGTCCGAACGATACTGAAAAGAAAAAGAGAAGCACATTGCAATAGTAACTTCTTGTTCAGTAGCCATGACCTTTTTTTTTTTTTTTTTTTTTTGAATGATTTCCTGCGTCTTCCCTGGCACAATGGACTAACGCGAATTCACTCCGAGTGACCGCAAGAAAAGTAAACGCATTCCATCGATGCGTGCATTCGGAATTTGTACAAGGAGGTGCCAGACATCACATACTCCATCACATAATCACACACTCCAACATGAAGAAACAGTGAGCACTGGGAAAGTAGACTACTGTCACCTTCACCGGCGTGCAAGCGATCTTGCGGTGTTTCTCTTGTACGGTACACATTTGGTAGTACAGAAGTGCTTACGGCTTTTCATGTTATCAAACGATGTTAGCTCACGGATGTGCCGGTGCATCAACAGCGTCACGCAAATGTCTGAAACATTTCCGGGCAAGGTCGCAGTGGGCTGCAATTCTTTAAAATGCAGAGCTGTACCCTTCGGTACAGAAAATTGCGTTGTTCCCTTTTTTTTTTTTTTTTGCCTTGCTTGCCCCATCTACATGTGTTTTCCATATTTCTGTCAAGCATGAGCCGAATTTTCGTTTCAACTTACAAAGCCCATTTCTGACAGCATTGACTGAGACGTAACCAGGGCCGTACCCAGGAATTTTTTTCGGGGAGGGTTTGGATGCTGAACGGTAACCTTGGCAACTGGTGTTGGCTGTGAAGGCATGTAAATATTTTACTATCACCCGAAAAGCTAAAGCGTGAAAAAATTTCGGGGGGTGTCAGAACCCCCCTCAACCCCCCCTTAGTTACGGTCCTGGACGTAACCTAGACGGACCGTAGTACTCTACTTAAAGTGACGTTATGAGTGCCACCTTCACACACTGCAGGTATATAGAAGAAATGGTAGAGAGGAAAGGCAGGGAGGTTAACCAGTCATGGATGACCGGTTTTCTACCCTACACGTAGATTGTTTCATGGGTCTATAGGCAGATTCTGCACATCCCAAACTGTTTCCAGAGTGTAGTGAACCTTTCGTGACAATATAGCGGTCCTCGGAAGCTATAGAAACATTGTGAAAAACACGTCTTTTTCTTTTTCTTTTTTTTTTCTTTTTTTTTTTTTTTTTTTTTTTTTTATACAGTTCATCCGAGCGTTGTAATGGATATGCAATGCTTACCATACAATTCGGCAACGCTCGCGCGCGCGCGAACGACGCAGCCTGTTATGGTGTACTATGAAGTGTACTTCTCGAGGCCACCTACATCACATCGAAATGAAAGGCTGTCGCGGAAAAACAAGCAAATCACCTCCCAACAGATGGCTAACCGCAGAAGCTGGAACGAGCGGCCGCGGTGTTTAGCACTGACTTAATCCCGACGGTTAAATAAAGTCTATCTCAATTAGAGGTTACGTCGTGTCCAGGAAATCTTAATTGGTGTTTGCCGTCTTTATAATTTGCCCTTCTTCATTTTTAGTGAACCAAGTGGTGAGCAGTGGGGCTTTCCCAGTTTGAGTAGCACATACGCGGTAGGTGTTTCTGCGCACATGGGACGGGCGCATTTTGGTTTAACCTAGCCATACACAGCTTCCGCTGTAAAACGACGAGGTATATTTCCCTTCTCGTGACATCAGCGAGCGAGAGCGAAACTGGTGCGCCTCATTAAATGGCAGGTGTTTCATCTAGGAGCTAGAGACCGGTTACGCCACAGAATCGCACGTTGCAATTTCTAACGATTAAATGTACGGAGGGCGTCCTCCCTTCCTTCCCATTGTCCCAGCATACCGCATCTCACCTTCTTGTTTTGAGATATCCTGATGTTTGCTTCTAAAGCATCTATCAACCTAGCTCCCATAAGTCCCGTTATTTCACTCCGTTTACGTTTCGTTCGGTGTGCCACATTACGTTATACATAAACATAAAATAATTGCGCTATGTCGAAAGTATATATATATATATATATATATATATATATATATATATATATATATATATATATATATATGTATATATATATATATATATAGAGAGAGAGAGAGAGAGAGAGAGAATCGTACAGTGTCTATAGCGTGATCAAGGAATCCGTACGGTTCCCGAAACGTCACTGTGTTTTCACCTTTGACTTGGTCAGTGACCGCACCTTCGTCCTCAACAAACGCACAGCGCAACATTTTTTTTAAACTCCGTTTTATTGCCTCATTTGTCGCAGTTGTTTCAGATTTCAGCCGGTTAAAAAAAGAGACCTCAAATAGATTTATTTCGAGGCAACGATAAGCATCAGTCGAGATCGATACAAAAATAAGTTCCTACGTAACGTTTTATACGGCTGTCGATGATTGATTGACGCGCGAATGTCTCTTGACGCATTCTGTGTGGACGATTGGCGCGAAACGTTTCCGAAAAGACTGTCGTAATGCCATCAACTTGATTCAATTCTTCGTAATACACGCTTGCGATACTCGTGATATTACCAATATATGACGTGTGCATCAGCACACATCATGACGTGTTTATTTTGTGTGCATGTGTGCGTGCATTTTATGTGTAGCGATATGTACCTGCATGCAGTGCCTTCCAGCTTTTCATATAGGCTTACTGAGGAACGCATTAGGGCCCGATAAAATTGAATCATTACCCCGATGGCCATACAGTGGACACCTGTGATCGTGCGCATGCGTCGTTTTCTTTGCCTTCCTTTCTTCCTTATCTCTATCTTTTTCTCTACTTACTACTTCTCTTTCTATGCGCCTCTTTCAACTCCAATCAATCAATCGATCGATTAGCTAATCCACAGGGACTGCACGTGACGTTACGTACACGGACGGACTTGACTAGATTAGCTTCGTTCGCAAGAGTCGCAAATAATGTTCTGTTTCAAGAAGGGAAATCTGGGCTAGTTGGGTGTAGTTCATTTTGATCAGCTCACAGCGCAACATAAGACGAAGACGTAGAAGAAGAGTGTGACAACGTCAGCGCTGATGTTGTCGCACTCTTCTTCTACGTCTTCGTCTTATGATGCGCTGTGAGCTGATCAAAATGTTCTGTTTCGTCAAAAACGTGGTTCTCGCCTGCAATATGCAAAAGAGGCCGTTAAAGACACTTATGCAGGCAGTACCTCAATCATGTGCACTGTATCCATCCGTCTTAAGTGATCAAAGCACAAACGCGGCCGGCGGTTGAAGCTCCAATCTTCTTTAAACCGCAAGGGGGAAAGAAATCTATAAATAGGAACGAGCTAATTCAAGAGACGAATACTCGAATCATTCTACGCTAAAAGGGGCGGTTCAACGTCTGTACTAAACTCTACGCGGATAGGCAACATGCGCGCGCACCGCTGCCCTCTTTCTCACGACGCGTGAAGTTCAGCGCATATCGTGGAAAACAAGAACGCCGGGCGAAATGCTCTCCTTTTTAAGAATTCGGGACGAGCTATATGACTTTCCATATGCACGCACACGCGGTGGGAGCAGCAAACTCGGCGCATGCGTACAAGACGCGCCGCGTAAACAAGTGTATATACGAGTACGAGACGACGCGTAGCGAAATGAAAACAAACCACGTGAAAGAAAGAAAGAAAGAAAGAAAGAAAGAAAGAAAGAAAGAAAGAAAGAAAGAAAGAAAGAAAGAAAGAAAGAAAGAAAGAAAGAAAGAAAGAAAGAAAGAAAGAAAGAAAGAAAGAAAGAAAGAAAGAAAGAAAGAAAGGGAAGGCTGCGAGCGTAAGTGAGCGTAACGCTATTCATATTCCTTGCGCTCCGCACGTGCAGTTCAGTTCAGCGCTTTTGTGCCGTTTATGTCACCGTGCGGGTCACAGCAACGGCGGCCACGCTAGGAGCCTCGTTCACTGAGAAAAAAAAAGGAAAGCGAGTTTACTGTCTACTGCCGCAGGCAAGACGACGACGACGATGTGAAACGGGACCGGCGAAACCACTCCGTCGACCCGTGTCCTTTCTCCGTTTTCATTTCTTTCTTGTTCTGCGAACGGAGCGACCGCGTTGCATCTGCAGTGCCGACCGACTTTGTTGCCCGTCAACCGCATAAACAGATGATAATTGGCCACTGCTCAGACCCTATTCGCAAGAGGGGTCTCCCTTTTTTTTTCTTCTTCTTCTTCTTCTTTTTTTTGTGTGTGTGGTGGAAATAGTGTGTAATGCAAATGGGTATTTGAATGTGGGGCATGCCTTTTAAAGTTGGCCTTTCAAGGCGAAAGCCTTAAATACCTAATAAGAATATTTACGTGTCACAGGGCCACTATGCGGACGCTGTTTTGCATAGTTTCGAAATCCCTGCCCATTCGCGTTCACTGAGATTTATTCGCGCTTCTGGCAGCTGAGTGCGAGGAGAATAAGATTTCTTTGTTGATAAAAAAAAAAGAAAAAATTTACAGCATATCCACGGGGTGAATGAGGATGAGTGGGGCGAAGCACCGGAGGGAACCATCGGTAAACCGTGAAACTCTTCCGTGAAATTCGCCCAGTACATCATATAAAGAGTGTGAAACACCGTGTATATATTAAACATCAAACTTTTATTGTACTGTTGGTTTACGTGGTCCCTTCATTATCACCGCTTTGTGATCGGTGAAATGCAGGGAAATTGGTGACGTCACATATGGCACGGTAGTGGGGCCATATGTGACATCACCACATATGACCTACCTACGGTGGCTACCTACTACTACATACTACAGAGGGACAGACCCACACCCTAAGGAGCTTCGCCCCTAAAAGCTGACCACTACTGGAATTTCGCGCGTTTTTGTGCAATCAGCATTTCTCGAAGGGGGATGGGGCCACGCCCATATTCGGGTCTCTTAACGTACTCTCTCCAAGTGTCTCTGTTAAGTGCGATTGTTGACACATGCTTATGTAACGAGCAAAAACAGGGCTTCCCATTTGCGCGCATCGCTAGCTAGACTAACACGCAGGGTTTGAAATCGTAATAACAAGCGCTTTACCTCTGCGGTTTTTATAGAAGTCCCATTTTTTAAAGAAGTGCAAATGGTTATCAAAATTTTCTCCGCTCACCGGCACATGGAACTCATACGCAGTCAAATAGCGTACGTTGAGTGTTCTGCTACATTAATGTGCGCGCTTTTCCTTTTTCGCAAAGTTTTGAAGGAATTCTCTTGCAAACGTACTTTGTTTATTAGAGCGACTTATTCACACGAACAAGGGTCAACTTTGTAAATGCTTTAGAAACTTTTGCTGAAGTTCGTGCACGAGGAAAAGAAGGGGGTAAATATACGTAACAATCTAATGCAGTAAGACAGGTTTAATACAACAAACCAACTAGAAGTATATAGCTACATAGGTTTTGTTTCCGTCGTATATATGTCTTGCAGAGCTGAAACAGGCCGCTATTGAATAGAATATTGAATTTATTTCCCTCGAAATTGTGATGTATTAAGCGGAGACCGATAGCTATGGCACAAACGTTCGAGGAACGTGCCTGTTCCCGTGTACGCAGGTGCAGCGGCGAGCGCGTACAAAACAGGTTGATCACACAGTTTTGACGTAATTACTGCAATCCACCATTGCACAGTACATACTCATCAATATCAACGCGAGTGTGTGCACGTCCCTTCGAATTTTGTCTCTGTGCTTCTTCGCGCTCATCATCCAAAAGTGTAAACGCACCTGCCGAGCGTGAATGCACGGGATGAAGAGAACCACCAAAAACGAAAACATAAAGACGCATGGCGCGGGCGCCGCTGAGTGGCGCGTAATTCGCACTCGCCCTCGTAAAACACACCGCGCGCGCATCGAGGCGCGCTTCACGCTGGGCGTTGAACGCTGGGCGTCGTCGACGTCGTCGGCGTCGGTATTGAAATGGGAAGTCAAAGGCCAGCAGCAGATTAGTGCCCTTGCACGCTCTTCGCTCCCCTCCTTCCTCGTGGCGCCCCCCCAAGCGCGTCGACACACAAACACACATGAACAGCGGGCCGTTCCCGGCAAACGGTCCAGTGTCAAGGTCTGATTGGCGCCTCACTGCAGAACTTCCTTCCTCCGGCCATGTTTTTCTTTCCTTCCTTGACTGCGCATCCGACTAGGCGTCGTTGATCGACGTTGCGCTTCCAGTCGGGACGCCCCGTTTCCCGTTCCGAAAGGATCGAGGAGGCAGGTAGCGAGGGCTGTACTCATTAGCCCCGGCTGCACGCTTTCATGAATCGTCGGAGGCGGCGGCGTGGTTACATACACCCGATGCACGGCCGGCGCACCTAGTGCTACTTCGTATAGCTTCGTACTCCGCGCACGTACTACGCAACCGATGGGCTTCCACCCACTGCCGAATTTCGTTCCGCTGACAGATTATAGCGTGGCAATTACCGGGCCTCACGATGGCGACCTTTCTGAGGGGAGGGCGCGTATTTAATACGATCGTGACGCGTGCGTACGCGCGAAACAGGCCCGGCGAGCACTGCTCTGAGCGCCGTAGTTGGTAGTTGCGGATGTGGTAACGTACAGGATGATATCAAGGATGCGCTGCATTATATCACAACAACGGGAAGTCTGTTTTTTAAGACTTCCGTGACGGTTATATAACGTCTCCTTTAGTCGTGAGTTGCGATCGACGGCCAATAAATGCGCAAAAGTTACATACTATTATTTCAGTTGTCTTTGCAACGGCCACTCAAGTCGAGGCGGATAGGGTTAATTATGATTTATCGAAATTTCCTAAGCAGTACTCTTTAGTATGGACGTACTGCGCAATAACTGATGTCAAGTTGTGATCCTTTTTTCGTTTCTTAAAAGAACAGCTGACGGGGTTTAACCCGAAATGTGGGGTTTAACCTCACAAAGAAGCCAGCGCAGTCATAAGCGAATCGCTTAACCAGGGGCGGTCAAGTTTACGAAGTGGACAGCAACGCGTTGAACGGCCCCGACAACTTAAGTTTAGACTTCGTGATTTCTTCTTTTTTTTTTTTTTTTCAACTGTTCGAGAACATGCAGTCGCTTTTTCCTGTGAAGCACTGCGCGCACCACACATTGCTCTGCAAGCAGGGGCGCGCGCGCACGCACACGGGCAGGTCATTTCAAGCGCACCGAAACTTCTTTTCGTGCGGCTCGCAAACAAGCCCACCGGCAGAGTTGTGCAATACAGATGCTCTTGAAAGAAGCCAGGAACGAAGCGGGCACGTAGCTGCAGCGAGCGATCGAGCATAAGCGTCCTCTCACGACGGACCCGTGAATGCCCACCGGAATGACGGTGCGACTCAGCCGCGCAATACGCATGTACTCGCACGTACAGTACACGCCAACGCTATACACGCTATTCAGGGTATCACCGCTTCTATAACGAAATGGTGCACGACGCCGCTTCTTATAAAGCGAAACACCAGTGTGACGAGCATTTGCCTTGTTTTCTTTTTTTTTTTTTTTTTTGGTTTCTAGCTTCTTGCTCTCTCTCTCTCCCTCCGTTGGAAGCATGCTCGCGCATTGACGGGCGCCCGCTAGAGGCTCTGTACAACTGTACGTTTGAGCGTGCAAAGCAGGCGCAACTCACGGCCAGTTAAAAGGAAAAAGTGGGACAAGCTTATGATCAGAAAAAAAAAAAAAAGAAGTGGAACGCACGGAGACGAAAGCTGTACGGGATTTCTAGCGACGGCGAGACAGCCGGTCACTGCAAACGCGCGCCGGCGTGCCATTGGGCTCCCCCCCTTCCTGCAGTCGGTCAGTATCGCGGTTCACGCTTTGATATCGGGAAGTTATACGTCGAGTCCGAGTCATCGATGCGTACTAAAGGCACACAGGCACCGCGACGAAATGAAAACGCTATAAATGCTGGCGAATGCGGTATGTGTAGTGATATAGTACATTACCTTATACAGAGCTTGACCTCCTTGAACAAGTTGTGATGCATGGTTCCGTTGCATTGTCCACGCAGGTCCCCTCCTGTGGTTACCGAATGGCGCAGAAGCACAGGTAAGCAGAACGGAGCTATCTCCGGTCTTGGGAGTAGACATTTGATCACCACGGCTAAGCAGGTCAAAACCACGCGGAAAGCAATGACTTTTTACAGGACACGCGTATACACGGGCACATTATTTTTAGTAAAGGACAGTTTGCAGTGCTTCGAGAGTCATATATTTCTTGCCGGGGACTTCGGGAACTAGCGGAGAGAGCGAACGAACAGCAGTAACAACGCTCAGCGCTTTTTTTTCTTTCTTGTTTTTTTTTTCGTCGCGCCCTTAGCACCGGTGTTCGCTCGCCACTGCTTTATGTAAAGCTGTCCCGACACCCGAGCCTCAGACCCTGCGCCGTCTGCTGGGCGATGGCGCGATGCTTTAAAAAGCGGATGCGAAATTAAGATTCAGCCTAGAGTGTTCTAATTCCGCCGATATAGTGTAGCAATTGCAAGTCGATTAATTCTCGACTGTGTGAAACTCTTACCACCATAGAATGACAAAGGCTTGGTCTAGTTGATAGGTATCCATATTTAAACATTTTATCGCGCACAAGAGACAAGGACAAGAAAGATAGAGACACACGAGCGCTAACTCTCAACTATGTTCTCGTGTGTCTCTATCTCGTATGCCTCTATCTTTCTTGTCCTTGTTTTTTGTGCGCGCTTAAAAAAGTTTAAATATGGATACATACCAACTTGCCCAGTTATCAGTCTTACTGCAATAGTTGGTAGGTATTTATGTTAAAGAGTCAGGGCGTGCAAACACGGACACAACAGGAAAGTCAAGACACCAAAAACACCTGCTAACAACTTTTTTTTTAAGGCGCACAATGGCGGAAAAGAAAGAAGGCGCGAAAACTTATCTGTGCATGGCCAGCAATATAGGCAAGTCTATCAATCAAGCACGCGTGGTGGTCTTGAGAGATAACTATTCAGACACTTGATTTCTTCTTTATGCAGCTTAATCGACGGTTGGCTCACGCATGCGCTGCGACTATTATCGAAATTCCAGGCCTCAACCATTAAACGCGTTTCTTCATTCCTGCGCAGGCATACAAAATCGCTAGGCTTGTGCGAATATTCGAATGATTCGAATATTCGAACGGATATTGCAGTATTCGAATTCGCTCCGACTCGAATTTAAATTATTGAAAATTTCGAAGTATTCGAAACGGACGAATACATGGATTTCAGTCCGCATGTAACGCCTTGTAAAGGTGGTTTCACTGCAGTGGAGGAGTGCTAAGGCGTGAAAGCACCTTTCCAGGTGTATATAAGTCCACATGTCTGTAAAGATGGTTTCACTGCAGTAAAGTGGTGCTAAGCCGTGAAAACACGTATCCAGGGGGAAATCTGCACTGCCGCGAAGCGCCACTGCACGGTTAAATGAAGATATTACCCTCACATCGATTCATTTTTAAGTTTAAAAGCTTGTTATACCAGCTTATATGCTCTAACTATAGTAAATTTTAAAACGTAACATATTTTGCAGATTATCACTAGCATTCTACCGAAAGTCAGATCCTGCTACTATTCAAAGTTATTTCCACTTCCTTTGAAGCAAAACAATGGCATTTGCACAGGCCTTCTTTTAATTTTTTTTTAAATATTGTGCAGGTTAGTTAGGCCATGACAAATATGCCCATTTTTCTTTATAATATATGATATATACTATTCGAATTCGATTCGAAATTATTCGATCAAAATCACTATTTGCTTCGAATTCGCTTCGAACCTAAAATTCACTATTCGCACAAGCCCAAAAATCGCGCATTCATGTAATTTTGACGTGCACTTACACTCTCGACAACGTGAAGATAGATTAGATGGTGAGCCTCCGGTTAGCGATCCTCCGGATTATCGAGTTGTTAGCGGCGCTTGTGGTGTCTTGACCACTTTCTTGTGTCCGTGTTTGCACGGCCTGCCTCTTAAACATCTTACCACCAACCGCTCACGGCCGCCGGCTGATCCCGTTGATAACAAGCGGATGGAACGCCAACGCTCTGACCAGTGAAGAAACGCAGGATAAGAATCGTTACATTAAGAAAAGGAAAATAGACAACCACCCGTTTGCATCACGAAGCCACAAGGAAATCCGTACGGATTTCTCAGAAAGAAAAGCATCTTAGTTGCCGAAAATTTCGTCCTGGTCCGGGGTTCGAACCCGGGACCAACGCCTTTCCGGGGCGGTCACTCTACCAATTGAGCTCACCAGGAAGCTAGCAATTGGCAGCGCGAGGGCGAATTCATCGACAACGAAGCACATGGACACAAGTAATGCAACTGAGTTCTGCAGGAATCCCGCAAGGTGGCGGAAAGGTTAAGAAAGGGAAAATAGACAACCACCCGTTCGAGTTGTCGATGAATTCGCCCTCGCGCTGCCAATTGCTAGCTTCCTGGTTAGCTCAATTGGTGAGCGACCACCCCAGAAAGGTATTGGTCCCGGGTTCGAACCCCGGACCGGACGAAATTTTCGGCAACTAAGATGCTTTTCTTTCTGCAGAGAAATCCATACGGATTTCTTTGTAGAATTGCTGCATCTAGAGTGCTAGAGTGCTAGAGCGTTAATGCATTAGAGTGCTAGAGCGTTTATGGAAACAAAGCTGACATGATTCGTCTTGTCCGGATTAGTAGTGGCCATTAGATATGACAAGGCAACTTGTTCTTTGCTCCTGAGAGTCAGGTATTTTGGCCCACACCGTGTAGTGGTCAGAATACACTGTTGTTTACTACGGCTACTGAAGCTCGCCGAAGTATACAGGCTGTTTCACACTTAGGAGGAAATTCGAAGCACATTGCAATGCACTCCAGGTTTTAGCGCGACAGCGTTAAAGAGCTCGTTTCGCAGAAATTCCGGCGTCGGCGTCGGCGTCGTTGGTTGTGAGCGAAAAATTATCATCTTGTCCGTGACCGAAAAATCGAGGAAGATGGAAATAAAATAAATAATAAAAATTTCCGGGTCCGAGTGAGGGTCGAACCCAGGCCGTTTGCGTGGCGAGCAGGCGTTGTACCACAGAGCCACAATATTTGTTGAAACTGCTTTGGAAAAAAAAAAAAAAACACTGTATGAATGTCATGTAGTTGAAGGAATCTCCTTAACGCACCATATATTGCGTGGCAGAAGCGTAGAATCGCGCCAGGCGTCAAAAGATGTGAATTGAGCAACGAGTGGGTGTTTTAAAGGCCCACCAATTACAAAGCGCTCAAATATATTTAATCGTAATCAGCAGCAGAACCATCAACAAAGTGAACAGCTGCGTAGGTTCGCGTGTTGCCTTACGGACATGGGCCCTTCGCTGATTCGCAAAAGGAATAATTATGGCGTAGTGGGCACTTGAAAAATGTGCTTGCAGTAGGAATTCAATGATACTTTGAAACGGCCAATGTTACGCGGACATTCAGTCGTTCGTTTCCATACGGCACGGTTGAGGCATGCTCCGAGAACCGAAGCAGGCTAGCAGTTCAGAAGGCGATGCGCACGAGGCCATATTAGCTATCGCGATCTACTCTTGAAGGCGAAGCTCAAGTGTCCTCCAATTTTTTCCCCTAAGTGTGAAACAGCCTGTACACACGGAAAAATCGTTTGCTTCGAGAAAAATTACGACATATGCAGAACACGAGCGCGAAGCCGCCGCTGTTTTCGTGCCGTCACATCTGTACCAGCGCATGCTCGGCTCGAGTAGTGGTCGTTTAGATCTGAGACGCACATTGCGTTTCATTGCAGACTTGTTTAACCCCCGTATTTATAAACGCTCCTTGACTTGAACTTGACTTGCCACCGCCTCAAGGCAGCGCGTTCGAAACGCGTTTGTGCTGCATTGAAGGCGGTGGTAAGTCAAGTTCAAGTCAAGGAGCGTTTCTGAATACGGGGGGTACAGTGTAACGGGGGGTAAGGCTGCGGACTATCCAGTGCGCTTAAAGGGGTGGTGCCACCAAATTTGTGGCTTGCGCGTTCTTCGCTGCGAGCGTTTCTTATAGCTCTAGGAAGCATGATACACGCACCAAGATTCACGTATTCTCGCTGAGTAATTTAATATCGCCTTATTTATGCGGACAACTTTCGGTTTCGGTTTCTGGGCACCAAGTTGGGCAGTGACGTAGCAGTGTAGTAGGCTTGGTCACGTGACCATACAAGGCTCGCGCGAAGATGCGCAGAACTTCGCCAGGAAGCGATCGAAACTCGGCAAGTGATGTAGCAACCGATGCTTTGCTGGTACGTACGTTCTGGAGGTAACAGAGGTCCCGAGGACACTCACGTTACTACAGATATGGTGTGACGTCACTACAACTTTCGTTGTCCTTCCCATAGAGCTACGTCAGTTTTGATGCGCTAGCGATGGGCATCGATCGGGAGAATGAGCATTTAGGTACACTTTGGAAGTGAATTAAAATATATTCTAAACGTTTGCTGCGTCCGACCCTTCGTGAGGAGTGTCTTTGCATACAGAGGAAACCCACAACAGGCTTGCTATAGCCTCAAAATTTGACGGCACCACCCCTTTAATGGTGAGCAATTTTTCCCCACGCATGTTGTTGACGATCGGAAAACAGTAAAAAATTTTCCTTAGCTTCTTACTTAAAGACTAAAAAGAGCAAGGAACGAAGGACAGAGGCGAGAACACACGACAAGAGCGCGAACAACTGGATTTTCATTATGAACGCGCCCATTATTCAGTACTTCACAGTGAAAATTTTCTCACTTGTGCGCTCATATCACTATGCAGCTCATCAAGCTTCCGAGGCTCTCCGGTCGGCTGCGGCTACCCTTCTTCCGCAAAGACCCGACGAAGCCGCTTCAGAATGGCCAGAACATGGAGACGGACCTGACCAACTTCCTTCAGAACGGCGCGCAACCAGGCATGCCAACGTTGCACAAGCTCCTCTTGAAGCAGTACTCCACGCCGCCGATGCAGGGCGGCGGCAGCGCTGCCCAGGCGAGCCACCTGTACCCATCCTCCATGGCACCTTTCGGCATGCCCAGGCTCCCGGCACCCACTTCGGTGAGGCCCATGGGTCACCCGCCGCCGCCACAATTTCCGATGTATCCGATGCCCAACCACATGGCCGGCTTCCACCCGATGAGACCGCCGTTCTACCCACGACCGGGTATGATGCCCGGCATGCCGCTGCCGTCGTCGCCGTACGCCGTACTTCCACCCCCTCCGAACCCGCGGCCACCTCCGCCGCCGCCTCCAAAGGCCAACAAGAGGCCCGGGCCGGGGCCCAACGTGCTGTTCGCGGACAAGGAGCCGCAAGGTAGCGACGGAAACTACGAGTCCGGCGAGATCGAAGACGAGACGCCCATCATCATACGCGGCCGCAAGCACCACGGCAAGCGGCGGCGTCCCATCGTCATCGAGGAGGACGTGTCTAGCGAGGAAGACGACTCGACGAGGCCCATAGTGGTGCGCGGCCGCAAGCCGTACCGCTTCCGCGGCCGGCGGCCGACGCTCGGCGACGACAACGAAGAGCCAGGACGAATCGGCCTACCCGAGTCGTAAGAGGCCCTTCACTTACATCGAGGATCTGTCCGACTCGAGGCCTTATGGCATACGGGGCGGCGGTGGCGGTGGCGGCGGCGGCGGCGGCGGTTTCGAGGACGAGGTGCCCAAGCCGTCCGGAAGCTTTATGCACGACATCAACACGGGACCGAGAAACATTCTGCGGTACAGCACCAACGCGGGACGCTTCTTTCATCCGGACAGCAGCCGCTTCGACACCCTCATGGCGTCGGAACAAAGGAACAATCCGAGGACCACGAGTTCGCCGGGGTTTTACACGGGTTCGCCCGGCGGCGTGATACACGACTTCAGCATGATGTCGCCCCAGAGGCATCACGACTTCTCGGGGCTCCTTGACGAGTCCAAGATGGTCCTCTCGCCGCACATCGACGCCATGACGCCGTTCAGGGACCGACACGAGGCCTCCAGTTTTTTCCCGAATAAGCTCGAGTCTACGCCACCCCAGTCGTCCAGTAAGGACATGCCGCCCATAGTCTTCCACCTGCCTAACAAGGCGCCCCAAAATCGCGAAAAGTACGTGCAAGCGCTCATCGTTCCCATCCAAGCAAACATCGATCAAATAGCTGAAGAGACGCTCGACAAGGCAACCAGCAATCGCGTCCTTATGAGTCCCAGAGGACAGTCGTACGTGATATTGCCACCAAGAACTGAAGGTCTACAGGACAAGCAGCAGAAGGAGGCGGGTCCTCTTACCGATTCTTTCGAGCAAGGAAGGGCCCGGCAGACATGGAGGACATGTCGCAGCCCAATCCTTTATGCCAGTTACGTACATGAGGCCGCCCAGTGGTTTGGATTCTCCTGACAACAGGATTCAGCCCACCTACCACCCCGTCGACGCGTCACAAAGCTACGCGCAGCCAACGGCTATTCGCATTCTCGTCAGGAATCCCATGGACGGCACGAGCAAGGAAGTCTTCTCCAGCACAATAAACACCGGAGGTCCGTACCAGCAAGTCGGAAGGGAACCGCAGTACAACCCCGGTACGTACAACTACGGCCCCGGGAATGACCAGAACAAGAGCAAGCTGGTCATCATCGCCCTTCCTAGGAGCCAGCAGAGCAGAGGTTCTCCGAATTCGCGTTCCAGCCCGGCGACGAACACTTACTACCAGCCGACGGCGCTTAGCAAACGGCTACCACCTACTTCGGCCGAGACGTCGACGCCGGTGCCTATAGTGTACAACGATCAGCGACCCACCTCCCAATACCTCGCGCCGAAGGTTCCCTACGAAGTTGTCGCTCCGCAAAGCTCCGCGTCGTTCGGTTCGCCGAACAGCAAGCCGAAGATTGGAAACATGGGAAAGACGGGTTACAGCTCGTCGTCTCCGTTCTACGAACCGGACAGATCGCGGCAGCAGTCGCGCCTCAAACCGAAACCGTCCTCGTCGTCTTCTAACCACGCCAGGAGGACGCCGTCCACCTACACGTACTACCGGCAACAGATAACACCGGCGCCGTCCTCGTCTTCGGTCCCCGGAGCGGCGGCACAGAGGCGAGCGACTCACGTCTCCCAGTACGCCAGGCGGAAGTACTCTTCCGCATCGGACGGTCTGCTGAGCGAGCTGCCGTACGACTCGAGCTACCCTACGTCCTTGGTAGGCAACTCGGCGCAGGAGTACCCGGCCCTGACAAAGATCCCCGAGACGTCTTTCAGTTGCCACAACAAGGTGCCCGGATACTACGCCAGCACCGAGCACAGATGTCAGGTACGAATCTGATTACCTCCTTCATTCACGGGATCGTTTCGCAGAGAAACATCATAACATTGTAGTTTACAAACATGACATTAGAAGCAAAAGGGCGAGTCCCGGTAGCCCTAAACGCTCTTGTAAATAACAAATAAGTTACCTTAAATATTATTACGAGGGGGGAAATGAAAGGCATGGAAGTTATGTATTAAGCATGTTACCCCGTGCTGGGTGAACGCGAAGTAATGGAAATTTTAGGAGAAAGTAATTACGAGGAAACTGCGCGAAAAAAACGTGGACAAAGGAAGAAACAACAGCACAGCGCCTGTGCTGTTGTTTCTTCCTTTGTCCACGTTTTTTTCGCGCAGTTTCCTCGTAATGTATCACCAACTCGCCGAACAGTCCGCTCTCCTGAGAAAGTAATGTGAAATGTAGATGCTGACTGCATAGAGTAGTACAGTCTGGTTGCTTTCGAGCATTGTAGCAGTGATTATAATAATAATGATAATTTCTGAGTTTTTATGTGCGAAAACTACAATATCATTATGAGACCCACCGCAGAGGAGGGCTCCGGAAATTTCGACTATCTGGTCTTCTTTAACGTGCACTGACATCGCACAGTACACGGCCTCTAGCATATTTCATTCCTAGAAATGCGACCGCAGCAGCCAGGGTCGGACCCGCGACCTTCAGCAGTGATTTTGTGGCCTTCTCAAGCTCTGATATACAAGACATCACAATATCCAATATAGTAAGCAAATTGACACACAAAACCCTGTTACCTGTGAAAGTTTTCCTTACTCTGCAAACTGGCAATTTCTCTGCACAAATTTTGTTATGTATTTCGCAAACTTCCAACTGAGAGGACCTACGTGAAAGACACCGAATGATTTAATTTAATTCTTGAGTTTCGCTTCGGCAAGGCTGCACATTGGCGTTTCGTCGTTTCATCCGACCCTGTGTACTCGTCAACGAAAGCGATGTGCCCATGTCTCAATGACAAAACACTTTTCAAGTCAGACCGCCTTGATTACGAGAATCCGTGTGTATGCGCAGTGAAAGTCGTTTTCATACTACAGCGCACTCAATTTTCAGCCTCGGAACAAACTTCCAATATTGAAACACATACTCTGTACAAACGAGAACAATAGAAGAAAGCGAGCAAGTCACAAAAACCTTTCACTGACCTATTCCGTAGAGCCAACCATTTTAGGGAAGGCTTCCTAGTGCGAGCCCTCAACCGCCTCGTTTCCAAACGAAATGTGGGTGTCAATGACTAGTTGCAGGCTTTGCTTCATTGGCGTCGAAAACATTCCGGCATTCTGGATGAGGAAAGACGAGTAATCAGTAGTGAACCTTCTTAGGCGAGTTGGTTTACACGTACACGTACAGAAGTCATTGTAGCGCGAAGCAACACGGACAGAGGAAGTCTGGACAGGACGCCACGAGCGCCGGTGGTGTCCTGTTCGGACTTCCTCTCTGCTTCTTCTTTCACGCCACAGTGACTTAAGTAATCAATAATCCTGTGTTAAACTAGAAAGCATGAATGTAAGCTGTGAAGGGCACGTCGATTTGTTGTGATCTAGCCCCCGTTTCCATGGGTGCAGACAACATGGATAAGTAGCTATTGCAATAGCTATTAATGTATATTTATTTAGAAACATTACACTGCTATTTTTCCTATTATGTATATTTCAACTGTAAAGTATAATGCTATACTGTGCCTATGATTAACTATTATTGCATTGTATTGCTTTTTTTGTACTTAAAATATTCTTTTTTACCGTTTTACCACTCCCCTCTGTAACGTCTGTTGACCCTGAGGGTATCATAAATAAATAAATAAATAAATAAATAAATAAATAAATAAATAAATAGCACAGTGAGGTTACGAAGTCAACAAGCAATTTCAACGCTCTCGCACAAAGCGAGCACGGGTGTACATTATAATTTCGTTCCCGCATTCTCAAACTTGCAGGTGTACCACCACTGCACGACCGCCGGTTCCCTGCAGACATTCCTGTGTCCCAACGGCACCGCCTTCAGCCAGCAGTCGCTCGTGTGCGAATGGTGGCACGACGTGTCCTGCCCGCCGCCGCGTGCCAAGACGCCGCAGCCCGTCAAGGACTCGTCCTTGCAGAGCCTGACGGACGACGTCGGCTACCCGGTGTACCGGTGGCCCAGCCGAACGCAGCAGCCGCAGCAGCGGCCGCTATCGCCTCCGGCGAGCGCGGCGCACCAGCCGTCCACCACGACTCGGGCTCCTCAACCGCCCAGCTACAGCAGTTCCGTCAGCTTCAGTATCGCCGCTGGCACCAAGGCCCACACGCTGCCGCCTTTCACGAGCGGCGGGGGAGGAGAGTCTACGGAGTACGCGCTGGGCCTCGGTAGGGGCAAGCTACAGAACGCAACCATGACTTTCCAAGCTGGAGGCCAGAAAGTGGTGCGGGCGCGAAAGCTGGTGACGAAGATCCGAGGGTCCACTGTGGCCGGCGGACAGACGCGACAACGGAGCAAAGAATCGTCCACGACGCAGTCGCCAGACGCCAAATCTAGCGCGGAGTGACCACCCAGCGAACAGCGACGTCGCCCCAGCTAGGTGAACCAAGGCGGAGGAAAAACGCGACCACTACAGAACAGCCCACAGAATGCCACACAGAAAAGGGACGAAGCAACAAGACCTCCAACATGCCGACTCGGCAAGAGTCCCGCGCATATACCGTGGTTGGCGTAAAGCCGCGCGCCGTGTATGGACGCCAAGTGCGCTGGGTAATGTGAACTGACTCTCTGCAGATGGGTCGAGCAATATGGGCTGAAGTACCGTATTTTCCGGTCTACATTTCCCACCCACCATGTAGTTCTCACAGGCGATTTTCAGGCTGAATCGTTCGCTGCTTGTGCGGAGAATACGTAACTGTGGGAGAAGGCGTCGTTAGCTAATATGCCATGTATGAAGTCCTTGGAATATTCGGATCGTTGCCTTTAGACCTCACCTGGAGTGAGGAGAATTCCTGCAAAAGTGAAAGGGTAGTCCTGAAAGCCGCACAAGGCATGGTTTCTCCTAAGGGAACTTTGTGTACAGGGCCGCACTGACGACACGTCAGCGACGCGAGTGACTATCTTCATATACAGAGTGTCAGAACTGTAGACCGGAAATTATGGTACATTGAAAAGCAGCACGGGCTGCATACAAAGAATAAAGGAGGGACGGGGCATATCCAAAGTTGGCGAATGGGTGGGGATGTTTGTGCGGGTGCTAGACTGAACGGAATCCATGTGTGCACACTCACTTAACCCGGTGTTTGTGTGGCTGGCCGCGGCCTCTACGAGACGACAAGGTGAAGCAGGTAAGCCCGGCCGCCAAGCAGACTCCGTGAGCATTAACACTGCCGGATTGACACACCTGCGGTCCGTCTACTGCTGGGCAGGACTCGAGACCGCAGACCATCTTTCCATTTTTTTTTTTTTACTTTGTACATAACAGCACTCTCCTGACCTCATATTTTTTTACTTGAGCGAAAGATGTCCTTATTTTTTAAGCGTTTTTGTTTAATAAAGATGTATTTAATTAAAGGTGCCGAGAAAAAGAAAAGAAACAGCTGTATCACACTGCTGTTTCATTGCACGTAAGAGAGCGTAAGTTGATGCTTTCCAGAGGAAGTGTGCCAGCGAGTCCCATCAACGAAAGACCCCGAAACGGTCTGTACAGTCAAGACAGACAGCGCGGAACACAGGGTGAGTGGATGTGTACGAAGAGTTACAGTAACAACGTGCCCGTTTGCTTACGGCTCATAAACCAACCGACGGGCTTGGTGAAGAAACACAACCTGCGGATAGCAGACACTGCTATGAACAGCTCAACCAAATCTTCCAGTCTTGCGAGGCAAGGAGGCAAGGAGAGTTCAGAAGCAGACTGCCAAGTCATCAGTTTTCAGGCGCCCTCTTTTCAAACAGAGGCCTATGTTCACAAGGCGATATGTTGGGCGAGTTGGTTTTAGATGCGAAGCATCTTATGCTCGGGGCTCTGTCCCTCCGCGTCCCGCGTCCCGCGTCCGGCCACTTTCATGAAGTAGGGAAGCACCCATTATGCGAACCAGAACACTGTAGTAATATGAAGGCTGTCAACCCTAACACAGTCATCAGAGTCATGGCCGAGACCATCTGCTTAGCAATGGC
Organism: Rhipicephalus appendiculatus; assembly: GCA_030522465.1. Lineage (NCBI taxonomy): Eukaryota > Metazoa > Arthropoda > Arachnida > Ixodida > Ixodidae > Rhipicephalus > Rhipicephalus appendiculatus. Next base: position 41,171 of record JALIZH010021324.1, on the reverse strand, counting down.
TAGGCAGATGGTGTCTGTCGCCCAGGTTGACCCCATTCCTTGAGTCATGGCCGAGAGCACAGAGAGGCTGCTTAACAATGGCTAGGCAGGTGGTGTCTGTCGCCCAGGTTGACCCCATTTCTTAATCTTGCTTGCATGTGTTTGAAGGGGGCTTAGTCCGTCCCTCCTTCCCACGTCCCACACCACCACAGCGTATGCGCGACCCTTTCTCTCCTCTAGGAATCCTCTACTCTACGGAGCGGCTCCCACATCCCCACAGCGCGTCCTCTCCCCCTCTCTCCTCTAAGAATCCTCTACTCTACGGAGCGGCTCCCGCGTCCCACCCCCCCCCCCAGCGCATGCACGTCCCCTCTCCTACGGTCCCCCCCCGTCCTTTCCTCTAGGAATCCTCTACGGAGCGGCGCGCACGACAGGTGGTGTGACAGCTGCATACTCCGCTGGGGGGCGCCACGGTAGTTCCGCGGTATGAAAATGACGGAGCGCGTGCGCCTCATTCTCTCTCCTGTGCAGCGCCGCGATGAGAGCCCGGACCACTGCCGTGAAATGAGAGCGGCGACGTTCCTCCCGCTCAAGCTAATTATCTCCCCGCTGCTTCGCATCAACACATGGTTCCCTTTAGCGGGAGATGGGGGAATTTTTAGCTTCCATATTTTACAGCGCGAGAAGACACCACAGAAAGGAAGGCACACAAGACACACGGAGCGCTGCGTGTGTCTTGTGTGCCTTCCTTTCTGTGGTGTCTTCTCGCGCTGTAAAATATGGAAGCCTATGTTCACTCTCTATTCGGGGCTTCCAGCGCCTGCTGTTTGACGTCGAACGACAGATACCATGCTATTGGCTAATAGCCGACATAAATCAAGCGCGGCGTTGGGGTCAGATGCTCTTCTTGCCACGGGGTGCCTCCACGTACCGGCGTGGAGGCACCCCGTAATTTTAGTAGACATTACTGCTTAATGTCTACTAACATTACGCAGTAGCCCCACTAGCGCGCTTAGAAATCATAACAGGAAAAAGCGATCGTGTTTCATCGCGCGCGCTAAAGTTCATGATCCTAGGCGTGAGCACAAGGGGGGCAGTACCGCCCCCCCCTAGTCACCTAAGAGGGGGGAGCGCAAAGTCAGCCCCATACATTGACATAATAGGGAGGGGGGCGCTGGGACGAACATTCGCCCCCCCCCCCCCCCTGAAGGGGAACCCTGCGCACGCCTGTGTTCATGGTGCACGCTGACGTAACTTCTTTCCGCCGTGCCATCTCTCCCTGTGTAACTTCCAGCGCCCTTCGGGACGAGAGAAGAGAGAAAGCGCTTTAAGGGACACTAAAGTGAAACAATGAGTCGGCTTAGATGGGTACGTTGCACACGGAGAACTCTAATGTCGTTAATGTCCCCACCACAGGTTTGTTAACAAAATGAAGGTCAGTTTCATTTTCAAATTTCGCGCCAAAATCTCCTAGCGTGACGCCACGGATTTCAAAGCAAGTTTCGCGTATTTTCGCGTCACTGGCTCAACGAAATTTCCTGAAACTTGGTGTGTTAAGTCTATGGCCCCCATCAGAGGACAATGTGCTTCATTTTTACTGATTAGGAACTACGCAGGGCCTAGTAGACCCGGTCAAAATGTATGACTTCACGCATGGCCTCCGCCGGCGGGTTTTAAACCCGCCGGCGCGCTATCTCGGAGGCCATGCTTCACGGCGTTTGGTGATGGAATTTCGACGCGGCGTCGCCACCCACAATTTCTTTTTGCGCGTTTTCTCGCTTACCAAGCGTCTACTCACAGCAAGCCTGGAGATTTTGGAATTGTGAAAGCGTATATTAGTAATATGAGAAAAATCTTTTTTATTTATTTGTTTATTTATTTAGTGTCCCTCTGACGCACGCGACATATTGTTGCAACTCATCTAGTTCTTGAGAGACCCGAACTTTTCGCGGCAATCTATTCGTGAGACAATAAACTCCGATTACTTGGATAAAGTGGTTCAGGAACCGTTCAATAAAAAGGAGAATCACTTAACTAGCATGAGTAAATTACCCTTCGACAACACTAGAAACACTTTTCCAGCGAGAAAGACGTTTCGTCATCAACAATCAACAGATAACTGCGCCGAAGAAAAATGAATTTTCGCGATGCAATATCTCAAAAGTCATTTCCAAATAGCATTTTTCTTTTTTAAGAACAATGATTGTCAGTGTAAGTTTGTTTCAATGAATGTTATTCGTTAATTGACAACAGAAGAAGGTAGTCTTGGAGTATATTTGGTCTCGCTAAGTTCGATGTTAATTTCTGTGTGTGGTCAATGCACTTGGAATTATAATGTGCCTCTTTCACTGGGTACAATGTGACAGTGCGAGTGCCGTGAAGCGATGAACATCACCGCCTTGTTTAGAAGAGCTTCTAGCAATTCTAAACAGGCGTGCGGAGGGAGGGGAGCGGGCATTAGCCAAGCAGCCCCCCCCAACAGCTTCTGGCGCCCGTTACACACACAATACAAGCACGCACGCACGCACGCACGCACGCACGCACGCACGCACGCACGCACACACACACACACACACACACACACACACACACACACACACACACACACACACACACACACACACACACACACACACACACACACACACACACACACACACACACACACACACACACACACACACTTGCATAGACTGCAAGACACTACAGTGAAATGCCGATTTTTTACTAACATATTTTGCTGCAGTTGCAGCGACGCGTGCAAAGCTGCACGCATGAAATACGGCCAAACGCTTTTCCAAGCTGTTGTGCAGCGCATTTGGCTATATGTACAGTCGCACTCAATATGACTGGCAACACGGGAGCGCGTGGCCTCACGACTTCAAAGATGGCGCATGGCTTCCACTAGCCCTTATTTCCATTACTAAACGCGTTTCTCTCACTTGGGTGTGATCCCAAATAAGAAAATAATATTTAGTTGTTGAAATAAAAACAAGTTGAAGCCACGCGCAACCTTTGAACCCGTGAGGCCACGCGCTCCCCTGTTGCAAGTCATATTGAGCGCGCCTGTACAACTACAGGTGGCGCAACAGTGCACTGCGCCATTACTGCGCCATAGAGTTAGACCTTTAGGGAGCGTATACAGTAATTCTACTGCGCCAGCGCGCCACCAGCTCCACGGTGAGCACTTCAGTTTCCACCCGCGTGAATTGTCTCCCCGTCTGCTACGCCCGCGTTGTGGGTAAATGCGGGCGAAGGCGACAGGTGTGATAAAACGGGTAGGATTTCAGAAAGTTAACAGGGCAGGGGGTTTTTTTAGGGCCTCAAACAAATAGAAAGAACAAATTATACCGAACTAATCATGTCTTCGACGCGACAGAAGAAAGCACGGACATGCGGTGTATTGAAATGGCGATGTGTGCGGCAGGCCAGCTTAAACCTGGAAGCACACACCGTCGAGGTTTGTATGCATTATTTCTAGGCTTGTGCGAATATTCGAATGCTTCGAATATTCGAACGAATATTACCGTATTCGAATTCGCTTCGATTCGAATTTAAATAATTGAAAATTTCGAAGTATTCGAAACGAACGAATTATTATTATTATTATTTGATTTGCATACACAGATACACAAGGACACAGAGGAAAGAGTGGGAGAGAGCAAGCTGGCAACTGCCACCTGGAGGGGCACAACGCCTGCTTACTCTTTCGGGAGGAGGGAAGAGGAGAGGAGAGGGAGATAGGAGTAGATGTATATTAGTCCGCATGGAATCCCCTGTAAAGGTGGTTTCACTGCAGTGGAGGCGTGCTAAGCCGTGAAAGCACCTATCCAAATGTATATTAGTCCGCGTGCAACTCCCTGTAAAGATGGTTTTACTGCAGTGAAGGGGTGCTAAGCCGTGAAGGCACCTATCTAAATGTATATTAGACTCCGCATGTAACCCCCTGTAAAAGTGGTTTCACTGCAGTGAAGTGGTGCTAAGCCGTGAAAACACATATCTAGGGGAAATCCGCACTGCCGCGAAGTCCCCATTTCACGGTTAAATGAAGAGATTACCCTCACAACGATTCATTTTTAAAGTTTAAAAGCTTGTTATACCGGCTTATATGCTCTAAGTGTAGTAAATTTTAAAACGTAACATATTTTACAGGTTATCACTTGGATTCTACCGAAAGTCAAATCCTGCTACTATTCAAAGTTGTTTCCATTTCTTTTGAAGCAAAAAAAAAAAAATGGCGTTTGCACTGGCCTTGTTTGAATTTTTAAAAAAATATTGTGCAGCTTAGTTAGGTCATGAAAAATATGTCCCACTTTTTCTTTATAATATGTGATATATACTATTTGACTTCGATTCGAAATTATTCGACCAAAATCACTATTCGTTTCGAATTCGCTTCGAACCTAAAATTCACCATTCGCACAAGCCTAATTATTTCGTATCATTTCGAGTGCTCATTTCTGAGCAAACGATAACATTTGCGTCCGACACGTGCTGTAGCGTGATCTTAAAGTCTTACACAACCCAGTGCGATGGGCTCAAGAAAAACGTATCGATCGCCGAACCGGGTTGCAACTATAGTGATGCCGTATAGCAGTTGCGCGAGGTCTTCTGTGGTAGAGTTTAGCTCCGTTTGTGTGACGACACTCGGGCTGCGTGAGTGGTTGAGTAACTATGTTACGTGCCAGCTTTTCGTGTGACGTCTTAGGTGTCACGTAGCACTAGAACGGCGTGAAGCGGCTCCGCTTGCACGCGCAGTGCTGCCAAGGGGCACAGGCAGTACAGATGGAGTAAATGTTAAAATTCGCGGTCCCCGTTACAGTTCCCCGTTTACGGACAGCGCATTTCACTGAACTGCGGTATGTCGTCGGCAAAAACAGCAAGAGTGTACGAGGGAGAAATACGCTGGATCCGTCGATGGCTCGCGAACGGAAATGCAGACTGCAGACTCTAGAACACTTTGCCGGCTGCCGCTCCGTTCCGTCAGTAGTCGCTCGGCACACTCACTCATGAGTGCACTCAACTCACACTCACTCACACCCATCTGAACGTGGCGAGTTGAGTATGAGTGAGTACTCACAGTGTGAGTGGACGTGAGTGTGAACGTGAGTGAGTACTCGTGAGTGTGAGTGGAGGTGAGTGTGAACGTGAGTGAGCACTCATGACTGCGAGTGGACGTGAGTAGAACGAGTGAGTGAAGGCTGAAAAAATTGTGGTGAATGAGTTTGAGTGAGTACTTCCCTTAAAGTGCCGACCTATGGTCAGCACTGTAGAAGTATCAGCTAACTTGTGTGTGGAGAGTATCACAGTCCATGTATGCCCAGGATCATTTGCTTCGCACGTCGTACGCTGCGAATCCGATCGACGTTGCCAGTGTTCTCTAAAGCATTGTCGCGCTGTAAAACTGAATAAGCTCATTCTAGGTGGGCAGTTCTAATAAGTATCAACACAGTCTACGAAGCAGTACTCCCTACGCGACATTGCAAAGCTGCGCAAATAACCTGACACGGCTGACACGGCTTCCACTCCAGGGTCGGCTGCTGCACGGAGCACGCGAGACGGTTTCGCCCACTCCCGCACCACGGCGCCACCGGCTCATTGCACATTTCCTAAACAGCCAAACAGTTTCCACAAAAAGCAATCAACATGTACATAGGCATGCGCACGAGGGGGGGCAGGGGGGGGCTAGTCACCTAAGAAGGGGGGGGGGCGCAAAGTCTGCACCATACATCGACTTAGGGAAGGGGGGCGCTGCGACAAGCCGCGGCTAGAGTTAGCATATACAGTAACTCTACCGTCGGCCAGGGTGCCTGAATGGTTTCCCTCGCCCGCCGCTACCCTACCGTCGGCCCACCTGAAGGGGAACCCTGCCCTTCAGGGGAACCCTTTCCCGTTTACGGTGTCATTTCATTTAGAACGTTTCCAGGACTCTTCGCCGTCATTTGATCTGAACGTATCAGCTTCGATGCGCAAGCTGTTTGATAAACAAAAAAAAAAGAAAAAAAAATGTTAGGGATTACAGGAACGAATTTGCGGCCTCGCCTTGAACCAGTACACGGTAAGGGGCATTTCGACAATTTTACACGCAAAATATGACTACCTGAAGCCTATTTAAAAATTCCGCATGTGTCGGGTAGTCCTGACGTTGTAAAAAGCAAGAATTTACCTCTTGTTCTTGCTTGCTTTTTGTCTCTAAAGCTACGTTCAAGGCGTGTAATTTTAGTTATGTATTTCTCTTCCAAGCATGCACTTCCGGTAGAAAACTTACTTCTGACCTTTTCTCCCGATAACGAATAGCCGCAGGTACTGCAAGGTTATTAGTCGTCTACTATTTGTCCTCTACTATTAGCCATCTACTTCACTGCAAGGTTTTTAGTCCTCTGCTATTAGTGTATTCACCACAGAACTGCGTTCCTGTGAAGCCTGCTTTAGCAAACTCATCGATATGGAGCTCAAATAAAAGTTAGTGCTGAGTGAGCAATCCATATTTTAAGAGACGCACACAGCTCACATTTTCTCCGTGGCTCGCGCTGCCCAATCAGATTGTTTCCCTGTTCGACAGCACCTGCCAAAACATTGCAACTTCGTTGGGATGGGTATTTAAATGACGGAAAGAGTTGACAGCAACCAGTTAGGAGAAGCGCACTTAACAGGGGAGCAGCGCGGATAGCGTTCGATCCATCGAATGCAGAGGTGAACGGGGATTTGCATGCAATACCTTCGCACTGTATTTCCGAAGGGATGTTACAGCTGTTCGATGTAGCGAATACTTCGGTATACCCGGATTTGGATGTATATATACAAAGACTCGCAGAGGTAGGGTGGCGTGGAGCAGACTAAGTTTAAGCCTTTTAGTTTCTTTATAATTTAAATCCTACTAAAGAGCGATATTAAGTTACGTTTACTTGGAATTGGGTCTACGAGGAGGGAGGTGGCCGCAGCAAGCACGGGATCAGGTTAATTGGAAAAACCCAGGAGGGTTTTCTGCAGTGCAAGCTTGGAGTAAGCTAGAGCAAAATACTACAGATGGCAATGCAGTCGAGAACCCTGGGCCAAGACAACGGCCAAGGGAACTTAAAATGCTAAAGCATTGTTTGAAAAAAAAAGAAACCTACTTCCATTATTTCGTGATAAAGGGCCCATTAGAAAAAAAGGTTGAAGTTCAAGTTTCTAAATTCGCGCTGAAATCCCAACGCCGATATACGTCATGATGACATCCAAAATTTCAGTGTTTCCACTTTTTTTTTTTCTCGTCCCCATATATGAGCCATGCTGGCTCGGTAAACTTTACTGACACTCACCGTGTTTAATTTGTGTCTCATTTAGAACACATTATCGTCCATTAACTGATAGTCAAACAATCCTCGTTAGGAGGCACTGTCAAAGTCTAACCCATCACTACTATCTAATGCGGAAAATTCAGTGTGATGACAACGCCAGTCAGTCCTCTTCAGGCTAACCAAGTTTTTTGCGACAGTGGTGTTGTGGTGCCAAAGCACGTCATGTCATGATGGTCATTAGCTTACTGTTATCTGTCAAAGTAACTGAAGGTAACCTGGTTAAGAGGCTTAATTAAGCGTAACACTAATTCATTTCTTTTGCATCTACCAGGGGGGTGCAACAGCCCAAATAGAATTTGGAGCAATTTTTGGAGCAGCAACATATTTACTTTTGGAGCACTAAAATCCAAATTTTGGAGCAGTATAAAAAAGGGCCTATATTAAAAAAAAAAAGATGCACAAACCATTCAACATCCCCTAAATCGTGTGCAGAGTGAACATGAGCACTGCTATTTCAATAAAAGTAGTTTTGAACCACCCCACTGAACAAACAATGATAAAGTCCACATTAGCATTCGCACCTGCAAATCCTTTGAAGACACTGCGAATTCAAATGTGGATCTGCCAAGGTGGCGACCTTGAAGTCGGGGGATTCGTAAAACTGAGTAGGGGTGGTGAAAAAACAGCTGGCGCACAGTTTTGTTAGTTTTTTTTAGGGCTGCAGAAATGTCATATACTGCTCCAAATGATTGCCAGTAACTTTTTTAGGCGTCATCGACCATACTAGTACTCCACAATTATGCGGCGTATACATGCATAATTAACTGAACAAAATGTGCTGTGTTCCGTGACTAGTGCTAACAGCCCCCTTCCAAATCTTAATACGCTTTTCCGCACGCAACCGGTGTACTGCGGCGAAGGTGGCTTAAGCAGCGTTCTGCACGGGTTTGAACAAGGCAAGGAAATTTTCGAACACCGCTACAGCCCCCACTCCCCCACCCTTTTTTTCCTTTCACGATGGGGTTAGTTTTGGGGCACAACTTCTCGGCTCGCTTGCGAGGGCGCGATCGACTCCAGATAAAGTAACAACGGCGCGTGCCCGTTGGCCCGGCGACGGCACCGGATATCTATTGGCGGGACGACTGCTTCAAGACAGAAAAATGTTTTATGTGCCGTTGCTATGGCAACCAACGTGGTCGCCGGCAACGCCGGTGTCCACCGCTTACGTAGAGTTTGTTTGCGCGCGGAAAACGCGGCGGCATACGCTTCCAGCTTTAGTTGCTAACATGTCATCAGCCCCCATAGCCGCGTTTGCTGACTAGGAAATATTTCCCGCGAAGCGTTAGTGGCTACGGCAACGCATTTTGTCTTGAAGTTGCGTCGTCCCGCCGATAGGTATCCGCTGCGGTATCCAGCGGACCGATGGGTGCGCGGCGTTATTGCTTTATTTGGTCGAGATCCGCGCGTCTCGCACGGAGTGTCCTGACCTAATGAGTATATATTTTACACCGTGATTTAGGGTTAGGGCTCGGTTGGGGGTACACTCTAGTTAAGGGGTCTGCGCGCATGGATTGATAGATGACGCAAACTGCAGGTGGCCAACGTGTTGGCCTCCATTTCTCGCTGAACTTCAGCGCAGCTGAGAAAATTTTGAGGCCTGGTCGGGCATTTTGGAGCGCAGCGTGGCGCAATTTCCGCCAATTTCATGATTTTGGCGCAGCTCGGCGCAAAAACGGGGATTTGTATCAATTTGGCGCAATTGGCGCAGCTGTTGCACCCCTGATCTACATTTACACTGCTCCTGAATTTTTTTACAGAGAAAGGCTGTATATGGCTAGGCGAAACGAAAAACCGTTCGCTTCATGTGTCGAGAATGATCTCCATAGGCTGCGCCGTCAGTTACGTCGTTCTCTACGTCGTACCCAAGCGCGCACCCCTTTGGCTGCGCCGTCAGTGACGTCGTTCTCTACGTCGCACCCAAGCACGCGTGCCATTGGCTGCGCCGTAGTGAATTCGTTCATCCCGTCGCAGCCATGCCGCCGAGCTCGAGCGCGGCAGTTTCAACTTACAACTTCCACATTGGTAGGCCACGGATCGTACGAACTCCCGAACATAAGAGAACTTTTGAATAACAGCGCCGACAGCAGAACCGTGAGAGAATTCGTGTTCACCGGGCCGATGCTGCAGTCTGGGCACAAGTACAGACCCGGGTGGCCAAGCGTAAGCAGCAACGGCGTACCCAGGATCCGGCAGCCTTCCAAGCCGCGCTAAATCGCGAAGCGGAACGCAAGCACCAAGCACGGGCGGATGCTGCTAACCACGATGCCCAGCCAACTCGAACGCAACGACAACGGCGAGCCGAGGAAGCGGCGTTGCGGGCAGGGCACCGTCAACGTGGCACTGGCGGGAACGCGTTCGCCTGGGCCAACGCCCGCTTTCCGGCGGGAGTTTCTCGAGCGGTTCTTTGGCTTCGGCTGCGACCGCCTGTGGCCGCACGTTTCAGCTTTACCTGGTTAACCATCTGTAAGAAGTGCTTGGGCGGTGTTTTTTTTTATTATTATTATTGCGATAGCAATGATATGGACCCTCTCGGCTGCTCTTTTTGCCGTCGGCGTTGCCGTTATGTCCCGTATATATATATAAACCACAAAGAAAAATAATTTCCGACGCGCGGAATCGAACGGGCGACCTCTTGCTCCGCAGCGCGCCGCGTTAGACCGCACGGCTACGATAGCGCACGTCCTTCATTATACAAACAGCGAGCTATTTATACACAACATTTACTGCTGGCGGTACGCCAACCTCGGCAGCCTTTCAGCGTGTTCTCTGCATTACCAGCGAGATGGCGCGAAGGGCGCGTCCGGCGCCCCGCTCGTCGCGATGCGTACGCTCATCTATAAACGTGTACTTTGCCCCACGGCGCGTGGTCGCCCGTTAGCGCGCACGCGCTTATCTCGAGAAGGGGGGAGGTTTGTACGTCTTGTACGTTCACCGGAAAGATTGCGTTGGTGTTACAGAGCGCACGAAGGTCACTTCACTCGCTGCAGTCCCCCGTTTGCGAAAGGAGCGCGCTGTTCAAACACAGCGAAGTAACTGTGACACTTCGCTCATCCTGTGTATACCTGTGCGTACGTTTCGTGCATCCTTTGTGTTTGAGCAGCACGTTAAGTATCAAGCTGTCAACGTTGTTAGTTCGCGCTCGTCCTGTGTGTGTTCTTTTCGTGCGTCCTTTGTTCGTGAACAGCGCGCTGCACGTGTCGATCCACTAGCTGCTCTTCGCGTGGCATTCCAATTTGTTGCTATCGCATTCATTGCCTCTCCCTTGCGGCGATATTGACTTTCTTTTTCTATTTAGAGTCCCCATATAGAATAACTTTCTTCGGCCATTTGGGCGGTTATCATGATCGGTGGTTAGTGATGGTGCCATGGCTGAACTTACCATAGGGCGCGTGTCCTTGCACTACCACACTGCGAGGCACGTTTCATGCGAAATGACAGCTTTTTTGAGACCCACTTGCTGTGCATCTATAAATCCACTACATTTACAGATGAAATTATGTTTTGAAGGAAGAAACAGCCTCGGTATATATTCCCTTAGCTTCATGACCAAAACGTTTTGAAAAAGGTTAATAAAACAAGACTCCAGGGCATTCTTTGTAATATTCAAATGATGCTTAGCGGTTGCTTGTGCCACATTAGCTTTACTAAAAAAAAAAAAAGCGGACACTGCTTTCCTTTTTTGTCCCTAGAGTTCTTATACTGCAATTTCCTCAATCCCAGCTACAACACCAAGTTTTAAAAAGGTACATGCTGTCATGCTTATGCAGGATATGACAAACTCTGCAAGCCTAGTTCAAACTTTGCATTGAGCTTATACGTCAATTTCAAAAAACACAGAACACAAGCATAGGCGTGCACAGGGTTCCCCGTCAGCGGACCCGAAGGTTCAACGCAGCGCCCCCCCCTCCCTATTATGTCAATGTATGGAGCTGACTTTGCGCCCCCCCCCCCCTCTTAAGTGACTAGGGGGGCGCCCTCCCCCCATGCGCACGCCTATGAACACAAGGACATCTTGTAGGACTACTGAGTGTCATCCACCTCAAGGCAGCATGGCTTCTAAGGACAATCTCTCCACAGTGAAGACAAGGTTCATTGAAGTACGATGCACACAAAACACTAAGCTTGTTAGGAGCGAAGCTCCTTAGGCCCATGCACACGAAACACTAAGCTTGTTAGGAGCGAAGCCCTTAGGCCCGCCCCCCGCCGTCGAAACTCCCCTGCCGAATCAGCGCTCGCGCCCCTCTCCCACCTGTCTCCCTCTTTCTTCGTCTCTGCCCTTCCCCTTCAAACGGGCGAACGCGCGTTCCCGCCACCGAGCGCAGCAGACGCACTACAAGTGCACCCCGACAAGAACAAGGCTCCTAGAGCAGGCGATGCCTTTAAGGCTATTGGAAATGCCTATGCCGTGCTCAGTGACCCCGAGAAGCGGAAGCTGTACGACATGAATGGTAATCGACCACCTCAGCAGCATAGCTACTCTGGTGACAGCTATGACTACAGCCGAGGCTTTGAAGGAGACATATCTCCAGAGGAGCTTCTCAACATGTTTCAACAACGAGCGCAGCAGACGCTCTCCGCGCGTGCGGCGCAAACAAGGCGCGCGGCGCAAAAAACTACTTCGCGTTAATAATTGACAGTAAAATTCCCACTTGAGGTTAGGGCTGCTCACAGAACATGGATAGTCAATGAAACGCCGCGCGCGGCGTTCCGTCGCCGCCGTCGAAGCTCCCCGCCGCATCACTGCTCGCACCCCTCTCCCACCTGTCTCTCCCTCTCCCGGCACTGCGCGCGCTGCACACTCACTCGCTCAGTCGTTCCCGCCACCGAGCACAGCAGACGCTCTCCCCACCCTACCGCCTTCATGAAAGCCAGCAGCGAGATCAGACGCATACTCGTTTGCGTCCCATTTCTAAGGAGCTTCCCTCATCGGTTGTATTCGAACACAGAAGTGCTAGTTTTTTTTATGTGATCCTCTTTGGTTTATATGGAGAAACTAGCTTTATGAATTCACTGAAGCTTAGGCCAGACCCTGAGGCCATGTGTAGCTTCCTTCACTCACTCAACACATTTTATTTATTCATTTATTACTTAATACAATAATCTTTACTCATTCAGAATCAGTATTGGAGCTTTCATTCTTCAACAACACAATGCAATGTCATGAGTTACGTGAAGAGATGAGAAGCGGACAAACATGTTAAAAACAAAAATAATAGTGTAATATACAGTGTTGAACAACCACCACCTCAGCTTGCAATGTCAGCAGAATCCCCATGTCATGCGTTGCACATGGTCTGTCTTCCTTAGAGTTGGCTTCACAAGCCCCAAAAATTGAAGTTCCGCAATAGATCGAAAAAACTGTGCTCTGCAGCAAATTGTCAAGGTTTCAAATGTTTCAAAGAAATGAACAATAAAGCAAGGTAAAGCATTTTGTTGCCAGCAAGAAAAAAATAGTTATTCATCAGCCCAAGTGGAAAATACTGCAAAAGCACAAACACAATCATGATAATCCAGAAATGAAAACTGCTTCCCTATTTAACTTTGAATTACCAACTGTAAGGTTACCATATAGAAGCAAAGTAACCGCAGCTATAATTTAAACAATACACCATAAGAATAAATAATTTAAATCAGATAACCTGGGAAAGAAATACAGCTATCAACACTGACATCACAATAGTGCACCAGCAGCCAATTAATATTCTGTCTTGTTTCCTAGAATAGTTCTCTGTATGGCGCTGATGCGTTTTTTATAATACATAGCAGGTGACAAGAGAGAAACATTCCTCGTATTTCCTGCCCTCGTATTCCTTATTTTTACTTTTAACAAAAACTAAACATTAATTGCAGATTACTGTAGCACAATGTCATCAAGAACTTACAGTAAAAAAAACTAACAGCTAGGAATGTGATTTGATCGTAGTGTGGAAAGGCCACCTATCATATCACCACAAATGGCAAATTCTCAGGTGGCCTGGACCGAAGATTTCGTCAAGATCTGAGGATATCGCCGAAAATATGAAGGTAGACATGTACAAGATAATTGTCATGGCCTGAAGCCTTACTCAAATCTGACATTTTAGATTCATGCTTACGATTATTTTCTAGAACTATATCGGCAAATATACGCCGACCATAATGTATGTTTGAATATATAGCTTAACATTTTCCTTCAAAATGAAAGATCCGAGGTAACTTCAGCAATATTATTTTTACGAAATATTCTGCTTGCTCTAGGCTATCTTTTTACAAGCCTTGCCACACTTTTTAGCTTGTTTACTTTTTCGGCTGAAATTCACCTCGTCACGTTCCAAAAAGATGAACACACTAACACCAAGGGATACTGCACGACTTTCTCCTCTTCTGCCGACAGAGCCGTTTCTCCAGATTTAACAGATTTGAAGGACTGTAAAAAAAAAAAAAAAGACAATACGTGAGCAAACAGATCATTATATTTCAGCAGCAAGCTGCAATTTGACGATAACGTACCTGCATCATGTCGTACAGGTTTATCAGTTTCCCACTCTCCAGGTGAAGCTTGTAGCTGATGCTCAGGTCAGGAAGCGATGCAGAAACTTCGCAACTGCCTGTATTTCTGCAGCATTCACACTGACAACACGCGAAAGAAAAACAAATAGAAAAAAGAAACATATGCAATGCAACACATTTGCAAATATTTGTGTGCAAAATTTACAGTTAATTGTTGGGGTTTAACATCCCAAAAACATGATATGATTATGAGACGCCTTAGTGGAGTGTTCTGGAAATTTGAACCACCTGAAGTTCTTCAATGTGCACCTAAATAAACGGGCCTTAAGCATTTTTGCCTCCATCAAAAGTGCCGCTGCTGTGGCAAAACGGAACAGTTAACCTTCACTAAAGGTGTGATATTAGGTTTTCTTCTTTTTCTTTAATACAGCGAGCTCTCAATAATTCCAACTGAAGGGGGTAGCCCATTATTTGTTTGAATTATCAGAAGTTCTCATAAATGTGTCTCTGGGCAACATACCAACTTGTGTTGTAATGTTTATTTTTTATTAGGGCCACAGCGATGCCACAGAGCGCTCTGAATGATTGCCAGTAATCTTTCTAGACGTCAGCAATCATACTGGTACTCATTTTATCATAAGGCACGTGCACGCATGGGTAATTAAGGGACAAAATGTGCTGTGTCCCATGACACCTGGCAGCACTTTCCCCAAGCTTCGTATGCTTTTTCCGCATGGCACAGTGTACTGCGGCGAAAGTGACTCAAGAAGTGTTTGGTATGCAATTGACCAAGGCCAGACCGTCTCCGATTTTCTTCTAAGAGCGAAGCTCTTAAAGCTCTAGGTAAAATGTCGTGTGTCCGCAAAATACCCTCTGCACCGTTGCTTATCAATAACCAAGCCACAGCTGTGCACCACTTGGGTTTAACCTCGCCTAGCCGTACATGCGTCGAGGAGCAGCCGCCGCCAAGTCACGCCCACCAACGGAGACAGTCCCACACGGCCACCGCGCCAAGTTTGCCCGGCGTGACATAAGCCAAGTGCGAGCGACGAAAGGTCCACGCTTCTATCAGGGGTGCTGCAGTCAGATTTGCACGTTAGTTTCTGACACCCTGGAGTTTGGACATCCTTGCGTGGTCTGCGACAAGCTGTGGCTTCAACTCTACTCTGTCTACGCCAAAGAAAGCCAAGAAGGCCACGTTAAGCCCCCAAGATCAACCAGCTTCGCTGTTTCTTAAGCTTTACACGGCTAGTGTGAATTTCTTCCTTTTTCTTTTTTTCTTCCACGAGATTATTAGGGCACATAATTTCCGGCACAGGCCAGCAAAAAGTATGAATTTAACTTAACGCAACTGAACAGTTCGCATTAGGTGGCATTAAAAATAGGGGGACCCTTAAGCTTCGCCTTTAAAGGGACACTAAAGGACAAAACGATTTTTCGCGTATTAGTTAAGTAGAATTCCACAATACCGAAAACACCACTCTTACCACGACATGACGCTTGGTAAGCGAGAAAACACGCGAAAAGAAAATGCGGGTGGAGACGCCACCTTGAGATTCCCGCACCAAACACCGTGACGGCATAGATTCTGAAGGTGTCTACTGAGTCCTACGTAGCTTCTAATCGACAAAAATGAGGTGCATTGTCATCTGTGGGTGCCATAGGCCTAGCATACGAAGTTTCAGAAAATTCGATCAAGCCAATGTCCCGAAAATACGAAATATACATTTGGAATTTCTGACGTCACATGTGCAGATAACGGCGCCAAATTTAAAAATAAAACTTCAACCTTGATTTTCTCTGCTACTAATGAATTTATGATAGTGAAACATATGGCATTAGAGTTCTCAGAGTGCAATTTGTCAATCTAAACCAAGTAATTGTTTCACTTTAGTGTCCCTCTAAGAGTTGAACACGGCAGCGATATCCTGTCCCTAGTGCGTACTGCAATCAATTAGTGCATACTATGTAATGGGTAGCATGCTTTAAACCACAAGCAATTATGAGCGGGAAATGTTTTCGAACTTGCTATGCACCCGCTACGTGGTCTTCAGGGCAGGGAATACGCACAGTAACGTGTGTGCCTTTTGTAATGGGTGGCCGGCTTTGAACCACGATGTCATTATGATATTCAAATGTTGTGACGCCTGACGGCAATGTACGCTTGTACCATGCAATACTTACTGCGATATTACGTTGCATTGTGACGCCTGTATACAGGACGCGTGTGTTTGTAAAGCATCAAAGTTATTTTCACTGCATTTCCAAGTAGAGAAACTTATTTTCAATGTAATTTCAAGCAGAAGCGTAGCTGTGTGGTAGAACACCTGCTTGCCAGGCAGACGGCCTGGGTTCAATCCTCCCTCGAACCCGGAAATTTTTAATATTTATTTTATTTCCATCTTTCTCGATTTCGGTCACGGACAAGATGATGATTTTTCGCTCACAACCAACGACGCCAACGCAGACACCGACGCCGGAAATTCTGCGAAACAAGCTCTTTAACACTATCGCGTTAAAATACTGTCACATGGTCGTAACGTGGACGAAGGCAGCAGTCGACGTGTCCAAGATGCAACGCTTTATTTGGACGTACTCGTGGCCAGGAAACGGAAAGTCAGACTGCAGCAAAACACACTGTACAATGATAGTGGCGAACAGAGTGTCAGCCGTCGAAAAACCGACAAGCGGTCAAGCGCGTCGGCTTTTATACATGTATCATCGACGATTCCAGCATTATCGCTAGTGGCCACGTAAGTTCCAGAACTAACTCTAATGTTCGCGTTGAGCACGTAATCTCATCGGAAGGTTCCAAGATTATCTAGATTAGTTCCCAGTCATTCGGGCGCGCTTTACGCAAGGCAGCAGTTGCATTGTAATGGGGTGGTAACATGAAAATATAAAGAAAGGAGTGGGTGTGGCAATACATTGAAACCATACTGAGCCAACCAAAAAATTTGAAATTTGTTTGAATTAACCAGAAGTTCGAATTATCTGAGTTTGAATTATCGCGAGTTCACTGCAGATAGCTGGGAAAGTGATCAAACTATAAGGCATCAATTCATATCAGCATATATCAGTATATCAGTACCGTAGAACTCTACTTATATTGTCACGTGGTCTTCATTTGTACATTTTCCTACATAATAACATTTTTGTGTCCAGTCCCAGGAAAGAATCAATAGACAGCTACGCATTACAATCCCCTTTGAAATTTTAGGCGTAGGTAGAGCTTGTGATGCTGATTTTAAAACTGTAATTGTTTTTCCGATAGCTATAGTAGTTCCAGAGTTACTAAAACTTTGATAACAAAATATAGGGTCTTTTGTGCACACTTTTGAGCTTACTAAAAATTTTCACACAGAATCCCAACATGGCTCAATTTGCTGCACATGAGCAGTACAATACAGAAAAGTACCTCAAATGAGTGCTTAACTTGGTACCTTTGATAAAAAAAATCAAGGGCACCTAAATGTATATTCCAGATCTCCCCCATCAGCTTATCAAGCTATGGAACAAAAATCTGTGATGAATATTGCAACTTCATATAGATATCTGTATTCTAGAGTGGCTGACGAAGCTCTGTGCAAAATTTCATTAAGATAGGACTATTTTAAGTGCATGAAAGCTTTTGCACAACACATGAGAATTGCCTCAAAATGGAAATTGAGAAAAACGCATTTGAAAGTTATAAATGAAAGGTCATCTTTGTGGCAAAGATGTACTTTTTAGAATGACTTCTTTCATCATGAGAGCTTGGGAACCATGGTTATTTTGAGCGTGTGGCTTTGGTGAACTCCTCGTGCGAAATGGCAAGCAGCCATGTGACCATTTCCAGGGAACTCTAGACAATCACTTCTTTATAGTTTTTAATAGCCACCTTGTGCTCTTTAAAAGCAATTTTAACCTACTTCAAGTTTAATTACAACCTTGTTTTCTTTTGTCAAGAAAGTAGAGAAACTAAGCTTGTGAAAGCAAGTAAAAACAAAAAATATGTAATTTTTGGAAAAAAATTGCGTCTTTTTCGAGTAGCATCTCCCCTTAATGCCTGATACATTGCGAACTGCCGCTGCGCTGGATGCGTTGAGGAGGTATGTCAATGTGTTTGGCAATGTGGACTGCCACAAGGCTATCCAAGTGTTCAAAAAAGGTCTTGTTCTGACAGAGGTGTGACAGAAATGCCAAATTTCCATCAAGGACCTTTACAAGCCTTAAAGGAGTACTGACACGATGTTGAGACACCCCAAAAGAGACACTTTTCGTTTCCATGATATGCACAATCAACGCTCTCCACCACCAAAGCCAGACAACACGCATAAATTATCTTACTTAGATTTTAAAGTTTTCGTCACCTGGCATCTGCAAACCAGCCCCACCGCAATGGACATTATCACGTCAAGTCAACACAGTTCACTTGGTTTGCGAAGTCTGCATCCTGCATGCAGCCTAAATCGCGGATATCGCTGTTGGAGTCGCTGAATGACAATTCACTCATCGTTGTTGACGTGAACCACGTGCGACTGACAGCAAATGACAAAGCTGGTGCTAGTATTTCACAAGTTGCAGTCTTCCCAAGACGTCAGACTTTTGTTGAACGTCACTGCAAAGCCAACCCCTCGATACCGAAACTGAAAGTGGTATTAAAAATATATTCCAATGCATTCCCAAGCACTACGACACTGTTTTTAGGATTTTTATTAAGAGCAACAAGCCAAAATATTCAAATTTCGTGTCAGGACTCCTTTTGATAAGTTCTTCTGAGGTTGAGCTATGTGCAATGTGTCTGTTTAATTATTTAGCAGCATATTTTCCCAATGATAACTGCATGTCTGTGTTATACATTTTCCAGCTACTGCGTTTTTCCTTTTTTCTTTGTGGTCTCGTGAAAAACTTATTGAGGGATTCTACTGTACGCCATCCCATCGATTAATCATTCTAAAGCATGCAACAAAGTGCAGTATGGCTTTCCACTGCATGCCCACAACAAAACTGAGGGGCAGTGATCATATATTACCGTATTTACACGAATGTAAGTCGACTCCAATGTAGGTCGACTCCCCCAAAAATCGCTCGACAAAAAAAAAAAAAAAAGCTCTAGCTTTGGTTTCGATTCTAAGTCGACCCCCCAACATTGGATTGTCAAATTTGAAAAAATGGGTCGACCTATATTCGTGTAAATACGGTATCACAAACCACTGCCAGTGTATCGGAACGGAATGAAAACCGAAAACGAAAAACGAAAAAAACGATATTTTTGACCAGGCACGAAAACGTAACCTAAACGTTATCTATAATTTCGTTCCGGAGTGAAACCGAAATTTTTTTTATCGTTTTTCGGTTCAAACGGAAACTTGACAATTCGGGACAACCGAGGTCATGCAACGTGAGCAATAACGCAGATCTCAGAGTACAGTACTATGCATATATCACAGGAATTAGTATGTGTTGAAATTGGCGAAAAACGAAAACAGTGGTAACCAGAGATCTTTGTATTAGCTCAAGTGGACTTTCGTGTCTGTGAGACGTGCCAGCGTTGAGGAAGCTCGGCGAGGAAGTTTGTTTTATATGAACAGCGGTCTCGCATATGAGATGTACGCTCGATGACGGGCTGCATCTGAGATCATGTGCGCTCCCTTGACCCAAAGCGTTGAGCTTAGCTGCTCGAAAAATTCGTAATTCACTTTTGAGAAAGTCTACTATAATTTAGTAGGACACGGGTTTCCGCTGATTTGTAGAAATTAGTGGTATAGTTGTGCTCCTCCTCAGAAAGTGGGAAGAACGTGTCCTAACTCTGTCCCACTTTCTTAAGAGGAGCGTGAGTAACTATACGACAAAACCAATATTTTTATCGTTACTCTACAAATTTTGTCAAATACATACCGTTATGAACCGTTACGGAACATTTTTTTTTTCGTTCCACAACAGAAACGGAACAAAACTTTTTGCGGTGGAACGAAACTAAAACCGAAACGAAAAACATTTCGTTCCAGACACCCTGCCACTGACACATGCACTAGTTGGGCAACGTTGTGAGCTCAATCATAATCACGACTGTACTGCTGAAAGCTTGAATGAAAATTTGACACTGAAAAAAAGAAGCCACTTTGTAGATGGACATGCACTTCATCAGTACATTCCAAATATAACAATATTCAATAAAGCTGTGCTGGCAAGAGCGGTATGTCCAATAAATGGAATGGATTGAAGATCACTCTAAAAATTGAGATCTTACCCTCAGAACTGTTTGAGGCCTAGTCAATGCAGCATGCAGCACTGTCCTTGGAGATGGTGTGAAGTACTGTTTCAATGCCGTTGCATCATTATAGTAGAGCACCTCATGAAGAGGCATGCTTGATGGTGGCTGCAGATCACTGAATGGAAAGAAAATCACCAAAAGAGAAAGATATAACACTGAGATACGACATCCAAGCAAGTATTGAAATCAAAGTTATATGTCTATTTCATAACATTACAGAAGTCTAATAGCGAAAGTTGGGCTAGTTGGTGGTTCATGCTTGGGATGTAAAAAACAGCGCAAAATATAGACAAGGACTGACGAAGAGCCGTGTCGTCTCTTCGTCAGTCCTTGTCTATATTTTGCGCTGTTTTTTACATTACAGAAGTCTGTGCAAGCGAGTATTAAAGGAGTACTGACACAAAATTTTGAAGGCGAGATAACTTGCGGGATAGGCTTGTGTGGACACACACGCATCATCTATGAAATATCAACGGATAATATAGCCTAGAATATATTTAAAATTAATTTTAAAGAGCGTGTTACACCACTGCGCGCGAAACACGTCTTTGGGAGGACACGCATATTTTTGGAAGGTCACGCATATTTACAACACCTCTGAGGGGAGCACCCAGGAAGCCCTCATTAAAAAGAGTTGCCAACGCGGTGCTCATGTGTACGCAGCTTTGTGTGCTTACGTAGCCAGCTATGTTCACACGAAAACCACTCTGGGTCCCATCTCAGTCGGTGCTCTCTGGAACCGAAACTGTGACTGAGCGCTATAAAACCGTCTCCAAATAATTAACCATCGTGCGCTCGAGCAAACGAGCTTTCCAGCCGAGATAAGTGGGTCGTTAGCTACCTATTGCAACCGAAAAAACACGACGCAAACTTTTGTGTCAGTGCTCTTTTAAGCTAGGTTAACTTTTACCATGCATTTTACTTCACAATACAAAACAACTATAAAACCAAAGCATCTTTTTGAACAATATTACCCAAATGCTTCAGCAAAGAAGCTTGCAAATTCGTCTCTCAAGGCTTCGAATGGAGACACTCGCTTTGTCTTCGTAAGATTCTTCAGTTTCTGTTGAAAAGAAAAAAACAAAAGCTTATGTTTATGAAAACTCGGTAAAGATCTTCTGCTTCTCTCATGCCACATGCATTACCCCAATTGAGTCAGACATCACACTACCCATAACGTTTTCAGTGTATGCCATTTCATTGGAAAGGCTGTATTTCCAGCAACGTGCACTGCATTCATTAATATATTCAAAAAAGCAGCACAACAAAAAAACGTCATGCTTCCGCGGAACATGCGGCACAGTTGCAGCATAAGCAAGAAGAGCAACCTTCATAGGGCTCGTTGTAAACTGTCTGAGGGCGTCTACCGCAACTACAGTTGCGTGGTACCCAGTACACAATAAATCACCTTTTGCAAAGTAGAGAAGCACCAACTATGCATCAATATGCGCATCTGCGTATTTGCACACTTTATTGTTGCTGTGGCAGATGATGATGAGGATGAGGATTTATGGCCGAGCCCTTTGTAATGGGTGGGAAGTTTTACAGCACTCACTCGTTACACAATTCACATAGGTGCGATTTCACTCTTATGCCATGCAATATTACATCTGTTAATGTGATTCCTAACCATACATGACACGTGTATAGGGTCTTTATACAAAAAAATTTCAAGCGCGAGGCTATGTGGTAAAACACTTGCCATGCAGAATGTCTGGGTTCAAATTTGCCTCAAACCTTGTTTTTGTTTTTTTTTGTTTTTTTTTTTCTCATTGTATGCGATAGATGCAACGGACACCAGTGGCATCCGTGGCGGATAACTAAGCCACCAAAATCAGCTGTTGTTGTGAGCACATAACAGCTTGCGCTGTAAAATTATAGTACCCTTACAAGTTGGGAACTTGCTTTCATCCAAAACAGTGATTTCACCATCATCAAGCACTCCATTACCAACAGTAGCTCATCAAGTGCAATTGTATAACAGTGCCACGTGCAAAATCCAGGTAAAAAAGTTAAGAAATTTATACAAAAGGAGAGTGGATCGCTTAAAAGCTTCAACTTGTAATGCAACTACACAGCAATACAGTGCACACTACCATGGAGCCACATCGCATTTTAATAGAGTATAGGAGCAAGATCGGCGATGGCTCAACAAACAATATCGGGTTGGTTGGCAGTAGCATACACATAAAAGTGCATGAAAATACACGAGATAAAAAGAGCTGCAACACTCAAAACATGACCGTTCATGAAAATCTGTTTTTAATCGACAAGTGTGTAAGGCTGCCTTTATAATGGTCCAAATGCTGCTTAGCACACCAAGTTAAATTAGCAGAAATAGCTTTTGCTTTCTTTGAAGGTTGCAATTGCAAGCACAGGTACACTAGTGCCTCCCAGAACCAACCAACCTCCCAGAACATGTTATGAGATGTTGTGGAAATGCAAAGACCATGATTCAAGCTAACAGAATTGATCGTGCTGTTTAAGACGCCCGTGTGCAGTTTGGTCATGGGTGTGGCCATGGCGAGCTGCTTATGTTCGTGAAGGCAGCGCATTGGTACGGCACATTTAGCGGTCTCACACAAGGAGGCAGCATGAACGGCAGCGCGAAGCGTTTATGACATACGCATACCACTAGCTGCACTAGGCCACTTGCACTACTGAGCTGTTAGCTCAAGCTGCTTATCAGAAGTGTTGTCAGCAATTAAGCCATACTGGCGCGTTTGCCGCCTGCCACTATTAGGCCTCCATGCATTTCCGGTGCTTATCCATAAAGAAATTGCCGCACTGTGCCGTTACAATGGCTCCTTCATGATTTTTTTATATGCTTCACCACATGACACTCTGGCATTGTGGCAAAGCTGCCTTTCGGGCTCTGCTACAGCTGCAAACGGATCGACTCATGAAAGCACTGGTTTGAACGTACACGGCAAAGGTGGGGGGCTTTAATTAACGCTGTTTCAGACCAGAAAGTTCACAAAAATCGAAGATTTTCAGCATCCGAAATTTCAGATGTTTTTATACATTGACATCTACGGGGTAGATTAGGAACACTGGACTCAAAAGGAACGCGCCCTTGTCCGTCACATTAAGTGGGCCTCCACAGAAGTTGAAGCAGGAGGACAGACAGAGGAAATAGCATACTTTCCCTCCACGTCTAAAGTGTTCTCACCACCACATTGGTTTCCCTGGTTTCCCCAAATCATGTAACTAAATACATTTCGGCCTCTGCATTGCCTCATTCTTGATAAGACAACTCAACACGACCCCTCCAGCGCTTCACCAACCTAGTCAAAAGAAACACTTGTATGTTGCTATCTCATAAGAATATACTTAGGGATCACCTGCAACTTTTTCTGTGTAATTTTGCTTCGAAGTATTCGAAAAATATTCGATTCGATTTGCACCCACAATTTTTCTTTCTGACCTACATGTGCCGAGTTTTCAGACAAACTTCAGATTGGTACACGTTGTATTTTAAGGATTAACAATCAATATAACTATGCTAGATCCCCGTCTAAACTCATATATCAGGGTTCGACTGTAAATGCACAAAATGCCACCACATAACAGATTGATTCTACGCAATTCTCTTAGAAAACACAACTGCAGTGGTAAACACATGTTCAAGTGTAGTACAGGATCAAATCAATAAACCACATCAGCACTGCACTTCAGAAATGTAAAGTCTCCGCAATAATGCAAGAACTGTATTAAAATTAAATAATGAATTCCAGGCAAAGTAATGACCTGCAGAAAACTATTCCATAAACATAGGAAGTCAGTCTCATAGGAAGGACATCACCTCTTGGAACTGTGACCTGCTCCTCAGCTTCCCCCAATCCAAGACAACTGGCTCAGATGTTTCATTTGAATCCTGTGCTTCAGGAACGTCATCTAGAAGAAGTAAATTGAAACAGTAATCCATGTGTAGCAGGGATGCAAACGCATGAAACACATATGGCTGAAAGATCAATAGCTCTACCAGAAACACGTTCGCATGATGGAAGGTTAATGAAGGCTTCAAATTAAAGTGACGCCGCATGTTCATTTCAATGTTATAGCACTGAAGTATTTAACATTTCAATAGGCACAAGATAGATAATGGCAGTGAACTAAAACACAGGCTGACACAATGAAGTGCAAACTACGAACTGTTATATTGTCTGCAAACACTTTTAACGCGAGCGCATTAACACAAAGAGAAATAAAATTCACGGCGCCTGTGAGATCGAATCTTCTTTCTTTGTCCCCAATATTTGTAGCCAATTTCATGCGCACGCATGCCTCTTTTGTATGTTTGATTTCGGCATCAGCGAGCATTATAAATGTGCACAGCTAAGTAACAATGAAAAGGTTACCAATGCACAGCTCACTTCGACAATGATTGTCTTCATAAACAATATAAATAACTAGGCTTGTGCAAATAGTGAATTTTAGGCTCGAAGCGAATTCGAAGCGAATACAGTCAATCCCGGATATATCGAACTCGAAGGGGATCGCAAAATAGTTTGATATACCGATAATTCGAAATAAGAAATATGCATATTTAAGGCTTATATTAGTGCATTGCAACTCTCGAAACGGTTTTCGGAAATCGTTATAAGCGTTAACATGACGATTCGCTCACAGTATGCTTAAGAAAAAGGTGACAAGTAATACTTTTGAAAGTTACCGCCCTTTATTTCGCGTGAAAATAGTCCGTAGACTTGTCTTGCCTCTTGCGCGCCGTCAAGTTCATCAAGTCATCCTCATTAATCGAGCACTGAAGCTTTCAAAATAAGCAAATTCAGCACCTTCAGCCGCAACAGCGGTGATTGACAGTGAACGCCAGTGCAGGCTCTGTAGCGCGGTAAAATGTTGTTTAGCGGTGGCGTTAACATCTTCATAACCGCACGGGTCCACTTCCGTGGCACCGGCAACATCAGCCATGATATCAGCATCGATGCAGTCAGAAGCAGCGACGTCGTCATCTGCACCGATGAAGTCGCTTTCTGTACTCCCGTCCGAGGTGGCGGCCAGAAATGCTAATAAGTAGCAGTATTCACTGAGGCACCGTACGCCGCTGTCAGCGCTACTGACAACGCTGTCCACAAACAGCAAACCAAGTACGCTAGCTGAGCATCTTGGCGATGGCGATGACATTAGGGGCTTTGTAGCAGCAAGCGAAAAGCAAGAAAAGGCGTAGCCTCCGAGATGTACGTTTTATAACCGAAAACGCCAAAAATACGTCACAAGGTTGCGGATTTCGAAGGCCATGCTTTTCGGGCCCATATGCCATCGTGCGCGAACAAACAAGAAGGCCGCTGAGTCACTTCGCGTACATCTGATTTTGGTGCCCTCGGCAATTGGCCCCTTTGAAAAACACAGTGTCCAAGCGTTAAATCCTACAACAGATCGCACATCACGTGCGGTGCAGTCACAAGCGCTGCGCAACCAACCATCAACGAATAACACCGCCTTTTCGTTACCCGCGCGAGGAGGGATCGAAATTTGTTAGAACGTGGCTGAAAAATGATCAATATTTGTCAGAATAATTGCACTTTCTGGGCTTCGGCCCGGCGCAGCGTTCGATATATCGGATCTTACGCTCTACGGGAGTTCGATATACGTGTGCAACAGTCCCATACTTTTGCATGAGAAATTCAAAGGGATTTTTCAACTGTTCGATATAGCGAATAATTCGATATATCCGAGTTCGATATACCCAGGATCGACTGTAGTTATTTTGGTCGAATAATTTCGAATCGAATTCGAATAGTATATATCACATATTATAAAGAAAAATGGGCATATTTGTCATGACCTAACTAACCTGCACAATATTAAAAAAAAAATTGTGACAAGGTCTGTGCAAATGCCATTTTCTTGCTTCAAGAGAGAGAGAATAAAAAGAAAGGCAGGGAGGTCAACCAGAAGTGTAGCATCTGGTTTGCTACCCTGCACTAAGGGGAGGGGGAAAGGGAAAAGAAGGATGGAAAAGGAAAGTGAACAGGAGAATAGACGCGCGAATAAAAAAAAAATAAAGGTGGGGGGTGCTATAGCCTCTTCAATAGGCCACTGCTTCAAGGGAAGTGGAAACAACTTTGAATAGTAGCAGGATTTGACTTTCGGTAGAATGCTAGTGATAACCTGTAAAATATGTAATGTTTGAAAATTTACTATACCTAGAGCATATAAGCTGGTAAAACAAGCTTTTAAACTTTAAAAAATGAATCTATGTGAGGGTAATCTCTTCATTTAACCGTGAAGTGGGGCTTCGTGACAGTGCTGATTTCCCCTTGATACGTGTTTTCACGGCTTAGCACCCCTTCCACTGCAGTGAAACCACCTTTACAGGGGGTTACATGAGGACTTGTATACACCTGGAAAGGTGCTTTCGCGGCTTAGCACCTCTCCGCTGCAGTGAAACTACCTTTACAGGGGGTTACATGCGGATTAATGTGCATCTATACGTTCGTTTCGAATACTTCGAAATTTTCAATAATTTAAATTCGAATCGAGGCGAATTCGAATACTGCACTATTCGTTCGAATATTCGAAGTGTTCGAATATTCGCACAAGCCTATAAATAACCCATTTTCCTATTTTATGGCCACACAAGACATTTTCACGAGAAAATGGTTTACATATTTACATATGATGTATTTGCTTCAATATCAGCGTACCATTACTTCATGAAACACTTAGCCTGACAGTGCAGTACATTTAAATAACGTATATGAAAGGACGCAGCACTACATGAAGAAATGCGACCTTGCATAAGATCAGAAAATGCGTGGTGCCTACGAAAAATTGAAAAGAAATAATTAAAAATGTTTGATGGTTAGGTAGAGACCGGGTCAAGTTTCCAAAAACGTGGGAAAAGCTTCATATTATTTAGAAGTTTTGGCCATCTCTCGCTACCGTTAAGCTCCAAATCTTTTTGTTTCAAAGCAGCTTCAAGCGGCGTGTCTCTCTTCACATAATGACAGGGTCACTTGAAGCATTTTCTTCCTGCCACGATTATGCACGGCTGTGCATTCGCTGCAACGGGGATAGCGTCACTGCTAACACAACCAATCCAGCGAATATCATGTCCCGCTCATACCCTTCCCTGTCTTCATTCACACCTTAAACTAGAGAGGCCTCCCTTTCCTCACTGCACCTTCTCTCCACAGTTCCTCTTCTGCTACTTCTCGTCACAGTACACTCGTCAAAGTCATAAAAACAATATGAGCTCCGACAATATATTCATAAAGAAACTTGGAAACAAGCACAAAAAACATTCAGTTGTACCAGCCACATAAAAGACACATACCAGTCAAAGCTTTTGAATTTTTCGCAGTATTCCTCAAGGTGAGTTTTCAGATCAGCAACGTTAGTGGGGGTTTCCAACTGGTCTTTCTGGGACTCTAAAGCTGACAAGGCATCACCAATTCTCTTCTGTAACTCATCAATGGACATTACCCTGCAAGTACAAAGAATACATGTTGCCGTTAGAAATCTGTCTAAGGTCAACGCATGTATCAGAATGCTAAAGGGACGCAATCACGCTAGGTATAATTGGTCAGTAGTGATAGGCTATATTAGATTACACTTTATAAATTGTAGTCAGGTTACTCGTACAGATCAGCAACGTTTGGATCAATTCAAATTCAAAAATCAATTCAAAAAAGGACCAATTCAAATTCAAACCGAAGTTCATTAACTACAGGGTTTGTCCGGAAAGTAGTAGGACTGGTTTTCCCTGCAAATACGTGGTCAAGATGGGGATGTTATTGCGCTGATTGGGAGGTGGGGGGGTCTCAGCTACCAGTGCACCAGTCGTCAGTCGTCTGCTAGCGTTCACGGAGTGTACAGTACACAAGGATTCAAACGCGACTCAAATATTTTTAGTAAAACGAGTGGTATGTGCAATTTCTCAAGATAACCATGTCGTGTCACAACGAATCTGGTCTCTAACAATAACGTTGGCTCTGATCTACATGTTCAAATCAGTTACGCGGATAGGACCCAAACTAAAGACGGTGGAAACGAAATTGTGTGAGTTATTTAGCCCTAAATCATCCCGTTTCAATCCATGAGTACTGCACATCAAGTTTAAGGTCCAAGACTGCTTATGGTGTGGTGCAGGGGGTCGATCAAGTGTTTCTGAGTGGCACAAATTGTTTTGGGAGGGAAGAGAGCAAGTTGAACATGAGCAATAGTCAGGACACCGTTCAACGGCAAAAATGTTATGACAGCGCGTTGAACCACACCACCTTCACTGACGTGGACTTCCTGACCAAACATGGCATCACACAGTTTCCCCTGGCTACCCTACAGCCCAGATGTCACTAGTTCAAACTTTTTATTCTTCCCCCGCCTGAAAAGTGTCATGAAAGGACGGCACCACTGCTCGGCCCATGCCATTCAAGGGGTCGTAACGAGGGAGCTGAAGAGCATTCTAGTTTCTGCGTTTCAGGGAGCGTTCAGCGACTTGACAGTGTCGCTGGAAAAGCTGCGTTGATGCACAATGGGCATATTTCGATAACTATTAAGTCGATGTGTCTAAACTGTCAATAATGTTTTTCTAAAGAATTCATTCCCACTACTTTCCGAAAAAACCCTGCAAACAGATGTTACACCTCCCTCCTCTACATATACAGAAGGAGGGAGGTCCTGAGGCTTATTCACAGTCGACATATACACATACAAAAAGAAAGTATGCAAAAGAACAGGCAATAGCAATACAAAATTTCTGTACCATCTACATTCCCATGATGTTACAGATTTCATCACTGACTATTGGTTGAAACATTTCTTTATTTTGGGTCAAAGAACAACACTCTACCTAATGAACAGATTTTCATATTTTCAGTTGACCACTTTTTCTAGGGCTAGAAGGAGCGAAATATCTATAATGAAAATGAAATTGTCTGTCATAGTGACGTGTCATGGGTACCAAATTCACAGAGCTGAATCCAACTCGACCCAATATTATGAAATGTGATTGATTTATCGCATTTGCTAATATTCTGCTTTTCTACGTGACACTCACACAATGGCATAAATGAGTGCCATGATTATGCTGCTGCAAAAAGTTGAAGATAACTTTTATTTTATAAATGGCTCTTCGTCCAAGCTGCTGTTCCTGGCAATGTGTCACATGTTGGATATGTCCTGAACTCTTTATCAATGTTTATTGCTTATTACAGATCTAATAAGAATAAATTTTGAAACAAATAGGGACTCCAAAAGGCTTCCTAGAGTTCTAGCATGGGTCAATTAGACAACATATGGGGCTATTCAAGGAATAGCTAGACAAATAAAACACAGATATAATATAAGAGTAATGTTTTGCTGAGCCCAGAATAGATTAACAAACCTGTCCAAAAATAATAATAATTAGCTAATGTAGGAGTATCTTTTTTTGTAAGTGTAAATAGCTGAAAGTGTACGAGCTGCTTGGAGAAATGAATAGCTGTCAGTGATTTATTGTGGCAAAATGTTTTAAGACCTATTCATCCCCACATAACTAAGCCAATGGAGTAGCTACAAGAGACAGTTTACTGAGAACATCACTGTGGTATTGTGCACAAAATAATACAGAGTGCACCCCAATAAAATTACTATCTTTGCCTACTTTTTCAAAATGAATTCGGAGAAAAAGAAAGAAATATTACCGAATCAGCTTAACCAACTTGTTAAAATCTTCAGTCTCGCACACAGGTGCCTGCAGGAATGTCATGTACACTTCCCGAAACTGAAACAACAGAAAAGAAAAAGAAAACAAGCGGATCATTAGCTAAGCTTATCGTAGCAAACAACTTGTGTTTCAAATTCACAGCAACTCGAAGGCTTACATGGTTTCCAAGGGAGCAGCTGGGAAGCTTTTTGGCAAACCCGTACAACATGTGAAGCAGCAGCAGGCTATTCTTGTGGTGGTTGTGCAAATCATTCACCAGTCTACAAATTCTCTGCGAAAAGCAAAAGGAGATATTAAACTTTGTCAAGTGCACAGTGAGACAGAAGAGTTACTCAAGAAGTTTTTTATATCAAAGAGAAACTCAAGCGAAACTGGTAATAAATGAATAGCACGTACTACTCAAGCAATCATGGGAAAGCTTCAGACCTAGTAAGTGTATACCAATTCTCTCAGTAACAACCTTTTAATGTCACCTAAGCAAAAAATTTGCACGCTTTCTGGCTAGTAGTTCAATATCACAAAATTCCAGAACATTGCCTTCAAGATCTCCTAAAACTCTGTGGGCATGGCCTGATTCATGTGTCACTACCAGCAACTAGTACCAATAGCTTCTCTCTCTCTCTCTTTTTTTTTTTTTTCAGTTTCGGTATCGGAGACGTCTGTTTAACGAGCCTTTCGTAATGTTTTTTTTTTTTTTTCAACGAATGTAAAATTTTGCAAGTAAGTTGTTCTGTATATACACCACTTAAATCTAGGCTTTTTGTATGTTCTGAAATTATTCCAGTGTGGTTTTGGCTGTTTGAAGGGCAGGTGTGCCTGGTACTGTATTCATTTGAATGTAACTCTAGCTTTTCCTCCATATTTTTGCAACCTAAAGTTGACCCTCGCGTCACAATCGAATAGCAAAATTCAATTTTTTCTTCCTGGACACAATGAAGAGTTACCCCTTGCGATACAATCGTGGTCGTGTTACAATAAAGTAAATAGGGTAAGCTCTTTCTTTGCATATCTTCACAAAATCACTTCCACCATCAACAGCACTTCTGCCATATAGCACGGTGCGTGTTTGCCACAAACGTCCATCGGTTTCACTGAAATTGAACTACAGAGTCCACAAAACATCACTAACCTTAGCCGCTTTTTCCGATGAAGGCTTCTGCTCCATCAAATACCTGCAATAAAAATGATCCAATCTATCAATCGATACCAAACACACAAAATGTGGTGGGGTAGCCATTAATGATATGGAGCAATTTTTAGGAAAAATATACAAGCTCTTTAGGAGTAGTCTCGGAGCTGCAAAACATTAAATGTAACTGTATTTGCGTCAGCTTCTAATTACTGTAATGTCAGCAAAAGCTTCTCCACGGTAATCAACGAAAGGGTAATGGACCGAGGCACCTGTTTTTGTTAGACACAACCTGTACTTGTACTTTTGTGCCCTATAAATAGTTCACATGTTCACCTGTATATAGTTCACCTGTTCACTTTGTGCCTATATGACTATTATTCCAAGTAGTATCTTTTTTGTTGTTGTTCTTGTCAACCTGCGTGTAGTTCAGAATTTTGTGTTGACTGCTCACTGTATTGTGCCTAACTGCTACTCCTCTCACTACTAATGTATATGCGTATATACCCTGAGGGCAAAATAAATAAGTCAAAAAATAAATACGAATCCTAACACATAATGACGGCGAGAAAACCCAGGGGACACTATTTGTATTCTCTACTTTAAGCACAGTACATATTTATGAGACAAAGAAAGGAGGAAATAGACACAAAAAAAAACTTTCAAATCCCAGAAATGCTTTTTAATGCATTTTCATTTTTCCTGTATATCATGATTCACTTCAATTGAAAATTACAAATGACGTCCTGTGTGCTTTTATTGGCTCTATTATCTGTTGGGCTTCATACATAAGGCCAAGCGTCAGGAAGGAGCCATCATTACTCTTGCCTTCACTTGAAAGAATGGCATAAGTTACAAAAGCACACTTCTGTGCACCTATGACGAACTGAATAACAACCCCAAGAAGTAACGCAAGGAACAGGTCATGGAGTTAGCTGACAATACAAATACATATGACACTGAAGTCAAAAACGCCTGTGCTGAGAAAACGAGGTAACAAAAAATAATGTCAGCAGATTTAACGTGCTCTGTTGGAAACTACATACAGTAAAGCTTCATTTCGCAGCATATCAAAGTCATCTTGCTTGGCGTGACACTTCGTTTGCTTCACATTCTGTTGCTCTGTCAGGTATCATTTAGGTTAGGTACCACAATGGCAAAGACTGCAATGAGTGTTTCAGTACAATCAGCTTTATAAGGGGGGTTCGTAAAAGCAAGCTGCCTTTCTGAGCCGTTAGTTACGGGTCCATGACCTATCCCAGGAGCTACTCTAGAAGACTTGATTATTGGGCTAGTTGGTCGTGTGTAATCGGTCAAGTTAAATTTGTGCAAATAATAAATTGGCAAGGAACACAAAGAAGCAACTAAAATTATAGCAAAATGGTACAAATGGTACAGTTGGACCACCAGTGCATGAAGTTGCAGGTCTCGAACGCTGGTAACACAGCCATTTGGACAGAAAATGTCATGCACTACCTCTGGTATGATGGTTGGCCAAGAACATCATTAATTTCCATCTGCGACATGCGCTGAAGCACATCCTTCAGCTCTTCTTGACGGCAGCAGAGGAGGGAAGCAGGATTATGGTAAAAATGTTCAAACATGCACATCTGGAAAAACAGTAAGAAAGAGCAATGTACAAATCCAAGCCATGATGACTCTGCAGCTGCACAATTGCAGCAAAATTGTTAGCTAACCAACTTGAAAGAAATGTTTTGAAAGAAATGGGTGCACAAAAACTTGCCTTCATCATCTGAAGCAGGTTTGTGAGGGAGAAGTCGTGAAACAGCACAACATCCACAATAAACTGGAAGACGGCATGGCCAAGCTTGAAGGAAATGGATGGCTCTAGAAGAACCTAGAAAAGCATCGGAACCAGAGCATGCTAAGTTTTCTCAATGCAGGGGATTACCATAATGCACTAATGTTAATTATGGTAACAGATATAAGCACCATAAGGCGCTGCTGAAGCGGCACTGCAGACAACCTTTTTGAGAAGAAAGAGGGTTAATTAGGCCTATGATTTCCTTGGATTCACCATCCACTGACTTCACGTGGTTGCAAATAACGAAATACTTATTATGTACCTCTCATATGCCACCCTAAAGGAGTTACAGAAATAATTAAAATGACATTTAAAAAGTTTGCTAACGATTATAATACTCTGTAGAGCAAAATTTGAGGGCAGCCTTCTGGGTGTTTTCCATTTTGCGATATATGGGGCAATGGATTTGAGAGGAAAATACGTCTATGCCTCGACAGCCATGCTAGCTTCTGGATTCTGGTGTTGGCGTCACTGCCTCCCCTCCAGCAGCTCGTTTATAAGCAGGTGCAGACGAAGCACTTCCACTGGTTGCATTGCTTATTGTTCAGAAATTATTGGCTGATATTGTATCGTATTATTCATTAAGGAAACACTGTTAGTTGTCTGGCTGGTGAAGACAATGTGTTGTGCGGTACGCTGCATTGCTGTGAGAATGCATTTAACAGCAGTCACTGCAGACAGACCACTGCTCATGCACCGCATTGTTTCAAATTATGGTATCAGTAGACTTGCTCATCGCACAGCTTACCAACAAAAGTAACGACAAACAGATGACAGTTCACTACTGTGGTGCCACGTGTTAACCACCACAGAAAGATCTCCACTCACGCAACGCTGCATTTCTTCAGTTGCTACTCTCCTCCACTTTCCTCCTCTCAATATCTCTGCTACAACTGTCATCCACTCTTTTCTGCACTTTGCATTCGCTCTCATTCATCCTTCCATGTATGAATATTGTTCGCTCAGTAACGTCGATGATGTGTATCACACAAACAAGACTTTACCAGCCGCACTCCGCAAAAAGCATGCATTCGTAGACGATTCCACTGTAAACATGCAAGCAAAATTTCACTACACTGCCGGCAGCAGAGAACCTATAACCTCACATAACAGGTCTCCCACTCTCCGCCGCAACGACAACTCAAGAGACATCTAAGCAAGCCAAGAGCCCACCGCAGCTCTCCCTGAAATATCAGTGTGGAATGAAAAACCTCTTTTGTCTGCACATTTAGCAGACAACATTGCAGGATGAGTCAGAAAGTGGAATGCTGCTGCCATCGGCAGTCGCACACATGCAAAATTAGCAAGCAACACTCAGAGCAGCAGTGTGATGACTGCGACCAGCAGTAACACCAGTTCAATCGTGTTGCAGAGACCATTTCATCAGGGATTAAATGTGCAGGCACTTTCCCCTCTCACAGAGTAAACCTGGCAAGCGTTAATAGTAGATGCTTAAAGGGACCCTGAAACGGTTTTGACGATTTTGTACAAACACACTGGGCCAGTAGACCAAGTCCTAAGGGTCCTTTACACACTGATTTAAGCTCTCTGCGTAAACTGTGTAATTTATTACAACGCTTTAAAACTGCGAATCGCTGCAGATCACTGCGGCTCGGCCAAACGCGCTTTCAACCGCCCATGCACAGTACGACAGCCACTGTAAGCGCGACGTCACCCGGGCTGCTGATCTGATTAGGGCGTGGAACGCGCGTAAGTAAGATCGGCTGCTAGGGTGGCGGCACCTGTCGGAGGAGATGTCAACCACTCTGCGATCTTCGTCTCTGTTGCCAGACGGCGTGCGTGCTGCCGGGCACACGGGGCTATGGTCTCAGAGATTGCGCGCAACCTGTCGGCGTGCAATCTCGGAGGTCATGACTGGGCGAAGCTTAAATCATGAAGCGCGCTCATGAGAGCTCTGCGATCGCCAGCGATGCCAGCGTGTCTCACGAGTTGAGGAGGCAAGGCAGGGGTGAGAAGGAGGGTATGATATAATTGTCCGTAGCTACCTTGGTGCACGGCGTGTG
Source organism: Rhipicephalus appendiculatus (assembly GCA_030522465.1). Classification (NCBI taxonomy): domain Eukaryota; kingdom Metazoa; phylum Arthropoda; class Arachnida; order Ixodida; family Ixodidae; genus Rhipicephalus; species Rhipicephalus appendiculatus. Next base: position 6,459 of record JALIZH010021324.1, on the reverse strand, counting down.
GCTAAATTTGTGGTGCGAATGGTTTGATAATGCTCAAGCCTAAACGCTGACAAAACTTCAAAAAACCGTTTCAGGGTCCCTTTAACTACAAAAGCAGACAACAAAATGCACTATGAGACATGTATCATATAGTATCTGTCAGACAAAATACATTTTGTAAGTTATCGAGAATGATGTGCAAGTATCTATACCAGAATAGTGCTCCAATTCTAAGAGGACGATTTAACAAAGGACACAGCACTACTCTTTCTTTTTACCAATGCACAACAGGCGACAGAAGTCTCCAAAACCCGAGCCCTATGGCAAATGTGATATACCGTATTGTCACAAGAACAATTACAGGCTGGAGCATTTAATTAGAGACTATGTTTTCAGGCCAAGCAAGATTTAAATTTTTTCCACAAATCCTATACATAGAGAAATCTTGTCTCCGAGAGTATCTAAACTACAATCATCGTAAAAATGGCTTAACAAAAAGTTTGAAACTGCCATTACCATGAACATTGCACTTATTTGACCAATGACAATTAACAAAAGATAAAGACAGAAGAAAGAATTGTAAGCTCAATGCGGCCCACTTTACCTTCTCAAACACTTGACTCAGGTATTCAGTAACAGGCATGGAAAAGAACGTTTCAATGGCGAGGCACGACGAAGCACTCTGTGGGATCATGTTGTGTATAGCCATAATGGTTGTTGAAACACCAAAGATGAGAACTATAGGTAGCTTCTCTAGGTATTTGCTGAAAAAAAAGTGGATATACAATTAAAAGAAAAGGTCTCGGGTTTCACAGATGCTTACAGCAGTAAACGGACATTTTGGCGACAAAGTAAATTTTAAAGGGACCGACAACTAGCCAGAAAGTGTGATTAGATCCTGGTAGAAATGAAAAGACCATGAAATATAGTGACAGATTCCATCACCCTTTTCACGTTGTGAGTAGGATTTGCATTTTTAAATCGTGCTCAAAAGTGACAAAAACCAGCATGTCACGCAGCCTCGCGGAGGAGCCTTGAAGCTTGATTATGGAGTCTATCACTTTGCTGTACGTAGTCACGTAGTCTGATGCTGTCACGCACGCCATGATAAGTCCTCAAAATTAAAGTATGTATATTATTACCTATCCCCGCTCTATTCTGTGCTGCTTACGTGGTAAAAAGAGTTGCATCCATGAGAAGCGGTGCTGCCTTCACGGCAGCCAGTGGACCATGTCGAGCCGTGGCCCATGCACACAGTGTGCCCGCATGTGCAGTAAACCGCCGCACTAGAACAAGAACTGTTCTCTCACTAACCATTTGCAGCATGTGTGGTCACGTGTGTAAATGACTTCATATTCGCTGCAGATAGAAAAATTCTGATTACAAATGTTTCACAGCAATTTCCACATTACCATTCCATGATTAGACACTCTGACCGGTAAGCTTTCCATTGCGCTAAAGAAAATAGTAAGCTTGTGCGAATATTTGAGCACTTCAAAAATTCAAGCAAATATTACAGTGTTCGAATTGTCTTCAAAACGAATTTAAATAACACTAAATTTCGAAGTAATCGAAATGAACGAATAGGCATACATAAACTACATGTAACCCCCTGTTAAGGTGGTTTCACTGCAGAAGGGTGCTGTACCATGAATACACCTTTCCAGGAAAAATCTGCACTGCCGCGACGCCCTACCTCAAGTTTAAATGAATGTATTACCCTGACATCGATTCATCATTTTTTTAAGTTTAAAAGCTTGTCATACCGGCTTATATGGGTTAAGCACAGTAAATTTTAAAACGTAACATGTTTTACAGGTTATCACTAGCATTCTTCCAAAGTCAAATCCTGCTACTATTCAAAGCTGCTTCCATTTCTCTTTGAATAAAAAAAAAAATGACACTTGGAAATGCCTTGTTTCAATTTTAAAAACATTTTGCAGGTTAAATTGGGTCATGATATATGCTCATTTTTCTTTGTAGTATGTGACATATACTATTAGAGTTCGATTCTAAATTATTCGACCAAATCACTATTCGCTTCGAATTCGCTTCAAACCTAAAATTTCCTTTCTGCAAAAGCCTGGAAACTAGGTACCATAAAAATTGGTTGTCGGTCCTTAAAATAGACGTGCCATCCCTGCTGACATTTTATGTCTAAGTGTGTTCCTCTTAGTACAAGCAGTAAAGTAACTTATACCGTTTGCACATTAAGATGTACAAAAAAAAAAGAGAAAATAACTGAGCAGAACATAACAGGCTGGTCCAGCAGTTGGTAACAATGAAAGAAATGTTTCAGGAACTGTTTCCACAAACGTGTACATTAGATATCGCTTCAGAACTACAATGTTAGTGAAAACAGCCATTTAAGATGGGGTCACTGCTGACAATACCCATGGAAGCGTAGAACATAACAGAAACGCATTCCAACTCATATTTCTTGGTACCATGTGGTTCAATGTGTGGTCACTTGCATATTAGTCCATTTTTCATAGCAATGATATGAAACGCACATTAACCATTCCTAGGACAGCGTAGTGCATTCTTGCATAATGAACACTAATTAACCCATTAGGGACCACGAAAGAACTACTGGTCCGATTTTATTGAAATTTTGCTTATTTAATTAGCCACGACAGATAACCACACATGCAAATTTTCATAGAGTTGCGTGTGTTTCTTCAGGAGTTATGAGACTGTACTATAAAAAGTACGCTGGTCCTTCGAGATAGCAACGGGCAAGGTGGCTTGATGCAAGAATGGCGAGTACGCTGGGCCCTTTCGGAACGAATAACAAAGTTATCTTGGCCCATGCAACTTAATGAAGGACCAGTGCTTTAGGGAAAGCATAACGTCACGCTTTTCGCCAAACCATTTCGATGTGTTTTGGCAGAATTCAACTGTTTTGCCGGCTTCTTGTGAAAATGTCCGTATGGATAAAGGGTAATAGCAAGCAGAGTGGAATCTGGAGAGCTTTGATACTTCTCTTGGGTACAACAAGGCGCAGTCAGTGTTTTGCTCTTATGCGACTAACGGACAATAGTCAACGTGTAGAGCGTCTGCTAAAACTTACAATGTGGTAGCAGACCCTTTATGCGTTGTCTGCGGCTATTTCGATGATCTGGGTAAATAGGGGAAGGTACCACTTTTCCTCAGGGATGAAAATTCTCTAGTCATTCGCAGCTTGAACGTAGAGCTCAAACCCCCCTCATGGCATTGTTACTGCGGATGAAGAAGGAGGACGGTGCCACTAGGTTTTTTTCAGTGAATGGCCACCACGATACGGCGCATAGTGACTCAACTGTGTAGTCTTTCGTCAGCATAGCAATTATGCTGTTGTCTTTGCCATTTCCACATAAAGCTGCTTTCCTGAGACAAAACAGAAGTTATCTTACCCACGTTCCTTTCGTTCAATGTTTTTTTATCGTTCGCAGAGAGCATCCATTCGTACCGTTGTCATTTCCCTCCTCCTCCTAAGTTCCCATGTTAGGGTCAGAATCTCCAATGAAAACATCAAGAGGCTCTCGTATATTCACAGCGACATCTTTCGCAGCCTCATGAGTCTCAGATAACCGAAAAAACGGCATTCATAGAAAAAAAAGTCTGTTGAATCTACGATGCAACGCACAACAAGAGTTACATGTATGCTCCCACGAAGTCCCAGTGTACTAAATAAAGTACAGCAACATTTGATTACTCCTCACATCAAAACTATGCACTCTATAGGCTTCTCGCGCTTTGCAGGGATTGAATTGCTCTTCCTGAAGCAGGAGCAGTCCGTCTTTTCAACATATAAAATGTAAAACTTCAAATTAATTTAGAAAAAGTAGTACTGACCACGTGCATTTAACAGACTCTCATTTTCCTAAAGTTTGACGACTCATAAAACAGAAAAAACATCACCGAGTCAATATTCCAAATTAGGATTTTCTTGCTGCAACCTTTGGCATCAGAAATTGTAATGAGCAAGATCAGAATATTCTGTTTTGTATTTTCTATGCCCGAAAAAGGAAGTGTACTTTTTATAGTACAGTGGGCCCTAATGGGTTAAGTCAGTTTCGTTCCTGTGAGTGCATTTTTATATTCTTTTAGAGCTCCCAAACAAAGCCCACACATGCATACTGATTGGAATATAGGAAAAATCAACATTTTCAAGTCCTCTCAGCCTTTCTACTTTCTGATTCTACAGCTACTGTACGGTGTGAGACATCCACTAAAGCAAAATTTTGAACAGACAGTAATAAACGACGCCAGAGTAGGGATATTGAGACATCAGTTTACGTAAGCAAAAATTTGCATTTCAGCATGTTGCACACATCCTAAATACAAACAATTAAGTCAGGCTAAAGTTTCAAAATATCTAAAGCATCACTTTTACAGAGAACAGAAGCTATCAAGCAAAAAAATTATGTAGATACAGAACAGAGCTAGCAATGCTGCAAGAAATCAGTACTGGCCCCCCACTATGTAACATCTTATTGGTAAATAGTAGACAACCACTGATAATTACTGACTATGCGGCTTTCCACTATGAAAAAAATTCATGGTGACAAAATTGATTTAATTTTTTTACGGAAGTTCTTAATGCCAACTCTCCGCTCCACAATGTCACTGACATCTGCAGAAGTGTGGCTGGTGCTTTTCTAATATGGCCTTTGAATGGAAGCCCAGTTAAGCATACTAAAATAAAATACTTGAACGAACGTCAGTTAAACGAATTATCCAATTGTTTGAACTTTTCTTAAATCCCCCGCCAAAGCGCCATTGGCCCAATGCTAAGGCATTTCAGTTTCACGAAATACAGTGGAGACCGCATTTCAGTTCTACGAACATATTTTATGACATGATCCAATACCTTCAACGTCGTATTGATCACAGGTACAACCACACTTTCTGTAGCATAGCTTTACCATGGCCTTCGCGATAAGTTCCGCCAATGGCGTTCATCCCAGAGGCCATTATTTTACGCCGATAATGGCGCCTCATACCACGTAAGAACATCGTTGTCGACAATTACGAGTCAGCATGAAGCAATTGCGGCCGCGATGGAAAGTGCGCAGCTCGGGCCCGCACGCAAGAGACTAAGCAACAGACATTCTACGGCACAGCAGAGTGTTCTGCTGGAGGAGGTTTATCAGAGCTTGGACACGGTGACTCAATTAGTGACCACTGCAGTCTTAACCCTTTAATGCCTGAATTATGAAACCACTGAACAAAATAAAAACTGTTTTCATTTTCCAGCTTTAAATAGCAACCTTTAATTGATTCTGCAGTTAAATGATCTAAAATGCAACTTTAATGCATACTTTTAGGTGATTCTGCAGTTAAATGATCTAAAATGCAACTTTAATGCATACTTTTAGGTATGTCGCAAATTTGCGATATGCCACAGAAACGAGGATCTTGCAACAAAAAACGTACTTCAGAACTATGTAACATGTTGTGTGCCACCTCTTGGGTGCGTACACATCAAATAAACAAAATTATTTAACATTGAACTTATGTAACTCAGGCGAGAAAGAACAAAAAAGTGAGAGCTGTCGCACGTGCTTCGCGCTCTCCGCCATCAGCTACAAGACAACTGGTTCTAGCATAGAATACCTTACACAAGACGGCGCAAGATTTTTTCATTCTGAAAGCTACATTCCCCATGAGTACTTGACAGCCGGCATTAAAGGCGGCACGCGTTTCATGACTTCTTGGCTCGAAGTTTTTCGGTATGTCGCGAATTCGCGACACTTGGCAGTAAAGGGTTAAGCACAAGTACAGCAAAAGATTACTGCATTCTTCAAAACATGCTAATTAAGTAGAAATTCACATTCAAATAGGCCAAATTGCAATAAAAGCATTCTAATTTCATTTCAGCAACTGATGTTTTCTTTAGCTTCTGATAACCAGTTGTAACAGCTATTTCAGTTGCCTGAACTTTCACTCTAACAAACTTTTTCCTGGGGTCCAATGAAGTTCGTTCAAGTGAAGTTTCACAGTACTATATAACTTTTTTTTTCCACATTCAGCAACACATAATGCTACCACTGTGGGGGGCTGTTTTCCCATGACATTACATTTAAAATCATGGCTATGGTTTTACACGGTCGTGTTATGCTCCCTCCCAATCAAAGCATGAAACATTACCTGCAAATCAGTATGAAATCTTGCAAGGCAGAAACCTTGAATCCTTCAAAGTCTTCAAGTATGACAACGATTGGATCCTCTCTACGAATTCCACGAGAGCTTTTCTTCTGTCGCTTAGATGGTGACCCTGGAGTCTGACATCCGGAAAAGTGTTTTTTCAAGGAATCAGTCCACACAACACAACTTACTTAATACCAGCTTACCTTAATCACTACTGAATCATGCCATTCTGCTAACATGGACATCGTACACACATTCCTCTTGAGTTCGACATCTTCAGATCCAGACACCTGAGTACAGCAAAGCATTGTGCCACACTTGGTAACACTGTCACATGCAAGCGCC
>JALIZH010021323.1:0-21697 GCA_030522465.1 Rhipicephalus appendiculatus | reverse complement strand
GAAGGAAGAATGGGCTGTAGCACGTCGTTTCGTGTCTTGCTGTGTTGAACGCGTATGTTATAAACGGCAAAATTTCGTCCCAGTTCTTATGATTGGACGTACGTACATTGAAATCGTTCCGTAAGCGTCCCGTTGGCAGGCTCAGTAAGTACTTTTGTTTGACGATGGTAGGGTGTTGAATGCCGAAAGGTCAAATCACCCAAGCGTAGGCAACTCCCCTCACTACGTCTGCAGTGAACTGCCGTCCATGTTCGCTGATTATCACTCGGGGCGGCCCGTGTCGCAGGATGGCGGAATATAGCAAGAACAGAGAGACGGCAGCATCATTAGCAGAGGGGGATGGCGGCCGTCTCGCGGTACCGAGTGTGGTAATCAATCCACACGACTATCCAACAGTTACCTGCGGATGATCGTGGGAAAGGACCTAGAAGATCAATGCCCACTTGCTCAAAAGGCGAGCACGCAGGCGGCACAGAGTTGACCGGCGGGAACTTTCGTGGGATGCTTGTGAGCTGGCGACATACTGCTCGGTAGTCTGACGCATTCGCGGCCAGTAAAAACGCTCTTTAGCTCTATACAGAGTCCGCGCTGATCCCAAGTGGCCGGAAGTGGGGTCATCATGCATGGCACGTAATACAGACCGTAAGTAGCGTGCATGGTGAGAATGTCGCTATCACATTCTGCTGAAAAGAAAGATGTCGTGTTGCCATGCTCTGAGAACAACATTCAATTTCCACAGGACGGAAACGCGAAAGAAACATCATGCACATCTGCAAGCGCGACAATAATGATATTGGAACATGCTATCGGAGGTTAGATGAAAAGGATGACAACAAGGCTGCATTCACTCTCGAGAGGCTCAGGTCAACTGCTTTTTCACTCTGAGTTTTACCTCTCGCAACCATTCCCCATACTGTAAATAAACACGTTCCATTGTCACAATTGTGTTATAGGTGCGGGTAAGGCAGCTACTGCCACGAGAGACGAAAAAGCAAGCGCTGCTAACAAGGAACCGGAACAAAACAAGTTATACCACAGCCGTCGACCAGCGTACTTGGCACCGCTACCACTAGTACTCAGCTTGGACGGAGACATCTATCAGCCGTCCGCGAGGGCGTCGTTTTATCACTGCGGAGAGCCGCGCACCTTCACAGGAAAGCTGGGCGATGACTTGAAGAAATGGCTCAGCCACTATCAACGGTTTAGTCGACTCAGTGGTTGGAACTCCGCTAGCCAGTTATCTCACGTGGGTCTGTATGTTGACTTCATTGCGTTGGTATGGTTCCATATTCACGAAGACACTTTGACAACCTGGAAACAAATCTTGTAGGAAAACAAGAACCGCCTTGGAGACTCCGCGACAAAGAGGAAACGCGCAGAGCAAATGTCGCAGAGCTAAAGTCTCTGGTGACACTTGCAGAACTTACATTGAAGATGTACAGAATTGTGCAAGACTAGCGATACCCCCATGACGGAAGGAGACAAAGTGGGCCTATTCGCAAGGGAATCGCGGAAGACGTTTATCACTTCCTTATCGGCGAGGAGAGTCTGGAATGTGTGGCCGATGTGATTAAGCACTGTCGAACCTTTAATGCGCTAAGAACTCGCCGCATCACTTCGAATTTTGGACACTTGGCCAATGTCACGACACTCGCCCCTTTCGATGTTAGCCAAGACTCATTACTTTCCGACCATTCGTCGACGATTCCCCTAATTGTACGAGAAAAACTTCGTCGCCATGTTACTGTACCCGTGAACGCTCGAGGGTCATAGTGTGATACCGCATCCGCAAACATTTATCCAGCGAATTTCGACGAGCAGCGCTCTTTCAATCGCGGTCCACAGCTAAGGAATTCACCACGTACGTCTTCTTATGTACAGTCGCCTTATTCCTTCCGCGACAACTACAGCTACAACAGCCGCCCACCTCCTTCTTTTTGTTTCTGATTGAGAACAGTGTGCCGCGTCCCCTCAACACCCCGTGACGATCACTATGCTTCGTGAACGGCACGTCCATGATTAGTGCGGTGTTCGCGGACACATCGCCTCGCCTGCTTTCGCCCAACGCGATGTCGTCCGCGTACGACCTTTCCTGAGCGATCCGCGACGTTTGCACGGCGAAGTCGGTGGCCCGACTACACACACCTACTGGCCCACCAACCGAACTGCCCAGCGGCAGGCATGCCTGCCGAACACCCGGAGTCATTCGCCCGTTTCTGTGCGCAGCTTGACGCCGCCTACCACGCGTCAGCCTCGGTAACCATCTCCATGGCCCCGGCCACGCCTTTCATCTCCACCACCGGAAAACTAGCTGGCGCGGCCGATGGAGGCGGTGTTGCTGGGTGTACCGTTTTTAGATGTGAAGCATCTTATGGCGAAGCTTAATCCGGTGGTGGTGTGCGGCGTGGCCTCCCTTACTGCGCATGCGCAAACCCTTTAAAAAAATAAAAATAAAAAAAACCTCTCCCCCCCTCTCTCTCCTCTAGGCATCCCTCCCCGCGGCAACCACACCCTCACTGCGCATGCGCCTCCCTCCTCTCTCCCCTCCTATGCTCCCCCCTCTTTCCTCTAGGAATCCCTGCCTGGGCTCCCACTGCGCATGCGCGTCCCCCCTCTCTCACCTCTCCTACGCTCCCCCCTCTCTCCTCTAGGCATCTCTGCCCACAGCGTCCACACCCCACTGCGCATGCGCGTCCCCCCCCCTCTCTCTCCTCTCCTACGCTCCCCCTCTCTCGCCTCGTGATGCCGACGCAGGCAGCGTCTGCTAGCGAGTTTCTTGGTTGAAAAAACCGACTGCTCGCGCTGCACAACCGTTCACTGTCCATCCCGTATATATGGCAATGGATCTTGACCTCCAAGGTGGTGCCGGTGGGAGATTTCTCCTGTGCGTTGTTGAACAATAAAAATTCGCAGCGTGCGCGTTAACTAAAAGCGGACTGCGAGTCTCTGTGTCCAGTCGGAGTCTTCTGTCTCTCATTGCCCATTAGCAGCGATTGGCATGTTCCAGTAGGAAACACCGCTCCATCACTGCGTGCTTTGCGCCTCCTCAGTTTTCTCTCCTGCGCAACGCTGCGATAGCGCCAGCGTCAACGCCACGGCCAGTGTAAGCGTCAGCGCCCGCTGCTTCACATCTACACATGGTTCCCTTTAGCGGGAGATGGTGTAATTTTTCATCAAAGTATGCTTCCGGCCGTTTATATGCTGCAAAATAAGGTTCATGTACTTGTTGACCATGTTCCGGCGATGGCGTTGATAGGTACTGGTGCAAGTGCTACTTGGATGAGTTTAGTCTTTGAGGAAGGACCTGGCCGCCAGGTTATGTTTTAATGGGACAAACCTTCTACACCTTCGGCAGCCAGCGGCGCGTTCTTGGGTCCAGTCGGGGTCTGCACCATGTCTGTCAGTGTTGCCAGTAAAACGTTCAAGGCGCAATTCGCAGTACTTGCTCATTCTGCGCATGACGTTGTCCTTGGCATATGCTTTCTGCGAGAGTTTCTGTGACCGTGGATTGCAGAGCAGGCGAGGTTCTCTTGTGCGCCTCATTTTAAGAAAGGCAGCCTTATTGACGCTAAAGATGCCCTTCTACCTGTGTGGTCCACTGCTAGCGTAGTAATTAGTGCTCCGGAAGCAGACTGGACTTCGCGTTCACGTGACATAATGGTTGAGCCGTTTCCCTTGACTTGTGTCAAGAAAAATATGTTTTTACCACGCTGCGTTGTATCACTCACAGATGAGAAAGCTCCATTATGGGTGCAGAACAGCTCATCCGAGTCGACGTACTCCCGGCGGGTTCTTTGCGCAAAAGGTGCATAGAGCTCAGGTATCGAGCACGCGCTTGTCACAAGATCGACAATGCTCCTGTGCATTCTCTCCGACAAAAGCTTTATCGAGTTTCCGCGTCGCAGCGCATGGTCATTGCAAAGTTAGCGAGATGCTATCCACCGGTGTCATTCAAGAATCGTCAAGTCCATGGGCTGGGCCTGTTCTCTTGGTAAAAAAAAGGACGGGTCGTGGAGTTTATGCGTTTGAATATCGGCGGCTAAACTCGATAATCAAGAAGGACTTGTATCCGCTTCCTCGCGTCGATGACGTCACCAACTGCCTGCATTCAGCGTCCTATTTTTCTGAGGCACACTTCTAATCCAGTTTTGGCAAATTGATACGGGTACGACTGACAAAGAAAAGACGACTTGTGTTACGCCAGACGGTTTCTTTGAATGTAATGTTATGCCGATCGGCTTATCTAATGTTTCGACGACATTTGAATGATATATGGATACCGGCTTGCGGGGCCTCAAATGGGAAATCTGTTTATGTGACCTGGATGGTGTGGCTATCTTTCGCCGAACATCTGATGAGCATAATCATCGCTAGACCTTGTTCTAACTTGTTTGGTGAAAACTACACTGATAATAAAGTTAAAAAAAATGTCGTTTTGGTGAGCCAGGCTATGGTTTCCAACAGTCCCAGATTTGCGGGACTGTCCTGACTTTTCATACAGCGTTCCGAATACCGCACCGTATCTCTCGGGACAGCTATATCTTCTGAATTCGTCCAGGGCCGTCCAGTTACAAATTTTTATGTGATCCAACGCACGCTCAGGAGTGCTGCCTCATGCAACGGAACACGAAGCTCGCACGAATTGCACGTGCGAAGCAATGTTGCAGTGGCTAACAGTGGCTGCGAGGTGCATTAGCCACTTTTGCTGAACGTCCGCGTGAAGTGCGACAATTTCTACGAGCACACTCTCCAGCAAGAGGAAGTGTTGCGAGCGGCGCGTAGCCAGCTGAAGTATCACTTCAAGAGGCCGAAACAATAAAGAAACAATGGATTTGTCCCCACTGCCGGGACAATACTACGCCACTTTGATCCATCTCCTCTCACGGAAATCCACACCGATGACAGTGGAGTTGGTCTCAGCGCGGTGCTGGTTCAACGCCATATCAATGGTGAACCCGTGGTCGCTAATGCAAGCAAATCACTAAGCAAGTGAAAGCGCTCTAACAGAGTTACAGTTCATCGCTGACGTCGTTGATGATATCCTGCGTCTGTCTTCATGGAATTTCCGCCATGCGAGTCCCTATCAACCACAGACCAATAGTCTCGTAGAGCGTAGCAACGGGACGCTAGCGAACATGTCAATTTATGTCGATGCCGAACACAAAACTGGGACGAAGTACTCCCCTACATCACATACCTATAGAACACCACGAAGCGCGGGATGACAGGATATTCTCATTTTTTTCTGCTCTACGCTCGCTCTCCTCGCAGCTGTCTCGACACTATTCTGCCTTTTACGTTGGATGTGGAAACATCGGCTGCCCAATCACTATGCCGCGATGATAAAGCCCGTCGCATCGCACACCTCCGAGCCATGGCATCTCGACAGGTCTCCAAGACCCGTTACACTCTAAACAGAAAAACGCCCAGGTGGGAGTTTTTGGCTTGTCCTCTAGATCACACCCATCTGTACATCTTTCTATGCCCACAAGATGGGTGTAAATAAAAACGCCCACGGAGGGGCATATATAGGGCGTAGGTTGGGCAAAAATTTTACTCCCATTGTCACCCGCGGTGAAAAGCACACGGGGTTTTATGGTTCTTACTTGGGAGCATTTTCGGTGTAATTAAGGTATTATTTTACCCCCTTTTGGTCGTTATAAGGGGGCAGAACGGGAGTATTTTCACGTGACCACATTCTTTTTTGTTTTTTTTTCAATTTAATTTCGGAGTAAACAGGAGGAATCTAGGGCGTTTTAGCTTACCTTTCTTGGGAGTACTTCTGGTATTGAGTGGGAGTAACCATTGCAGCCAAAATAATTCCCCCTAAGCAAGCATTCTTGCAAGATTGCAATTTAAAAATTCAGAAGCGAGTTAAAGCTACGGTGAGGCTTATTTACGGCGGAAACACCAAAGCAAGAAATAAGGAACTTTTGAAAGTTCCCGCTTATGCACTACGAGAGCACACAGACTGAAGACTGACAGAATATTTATTGTGAACGTCAAAATGGACACATAGTACTGCTCGTGTTGTTTCTAGGAATGAGCATATTTATGGACAACAAGACTTGTACAGCACAGGCACGGCGCATCAGTGCCAGCCACTGATGCATGCCAACCTGTAATAAATGAATGTAATTGTGAAACAGACAACACAAATTACGAATTGTGACTGTAAAAAAAACACAGAACATGCAATATTCAACTGCAAGTGCTTATTGCACTGCTAGGCTGCTACACTGAGCTCACGAATTTATCAAGATGTTTGTGAACGCTTTGCCGGTTTGGTACAACTTGCAATGCGTCTCAAACGTACCCTGCCTGCACAAGAAGCAGCATGAGACCCGGCAGCACAGTGATGGCTTAGTAGGCAACATGCACCATGCAGCCATTGGATGCAAGAAAGAATCGCTGATTCGTGCTCATTTGATCGTTGCACAACCACGCGCGCACACGTAAATTGCAAACAGACGAGGCGACCTCCCTACCTTTCGTCCGCTATGCTCCTAAACGTAAGTTTAAAATCGCAGCTAAGTATCACCTACTCTTATCGCATCGCTTTGAGAAGAAAAACAAAATAAAGCTGAAAATTGCGAGAAAAAAAACATCTTATCGTTTATAGGCAATTTCAGTGAGATGAAAAATTATTGAAACCGCACGCATTCTGAGTGGTCGCAGGCTGCAGCAACTTAACTACGCTCGCTCTGCTTGCAATAATTTTCTCGCCGAGTGTTGCACGCCGTCGCACGAAACACCGAGCGCTAACAGCATAAAATAACAACACACAAAAAGCAATCCAATGCCCGCGGTGATCTGAAGTTGCGATTACCACACGGCGGCCTCGCCAACCGAACTGCACATATACGTTACCTACAGCGCTATCTTTGCATGTACAGCCGCCCATTTTTTTAACCTAGGCGCGCGAGCCTCCACGATCGAGTCAAAATAAGCGCGGATTCCCGGCGTCCCAGAGTGCGGTTCCCGGAACAGCCTGGTGGAAGGCAGCTGCACAGGAATGTTCATCAGGCAGGCACACGCGCGTGTTCTCGTTCATTTCGCCGCCATGCTTCGTTATACGGCGCTTATCGACTGCGCGGTCGACGCTCGCGCGTTCAAGTTAAATAAATGGGCGGCTGTACGGTCACACGATCACAGGTATAGTTCTACGCATTCCTGATTTTCACCTCCGCTCACACACAGCTATTAAAAGTATACTCGCTTCCAAAATACAAAACACGTAGTGTCACGGAGGAAACAAGTGTTTCCGTCATCTCGAAGCTGACTACACCGCGAGCCTTTCAACAACTGATGAAGTTGCACTAGCGCGCACACACACCAAAAATAACGCACAAGTTCATTCAGAATAACTTACCATGTGTCCTTGGCTTCAAAATTGTGGATAACACCGACGACTTCGTATGAATCGCATTGCACAACCGCCACTGATCAAAATGGCTGCCTCAACGAACGGAACGACTCACCCTTCCCGCGCTCCGACGTGTTCCTCCGCTCTGCGTGTAGTTCGGCGGTCCGGGGTGCCGGAGCACGGAGTCCAAAGGCGCGCTTCTCACGAACGAAAAAGAAGAGCGTTGGCGCTGCGCGGGTTATTTAAAACTTGTCTGTTGAAGTAACTTTTGAGAAGTTGAAGCTGAGGCTGAGAGCGATTCTGTTTGCTTATTAGTTCTTGACCAAATGGGCGTATTTGAATACACCCTTCTGCCCCGCGTCAATATTTTTTTTCGGTTACTCCCAATTTACATCAGTTAAACTCCCATATTTTCTGATTTTTGATAGTCAGGGCAAAATAGCGGTTTTAGCCCATTTTACCCCCCTTCCCAGGGAGTTGGTATCTTGGGCTTGGGTGGAAGAAGGGCGTATCACCTCCTAAAAACGCCCATATGGGCTAATTTCTGTTTACAGTGTACGACGACTGATATCTCTTGTTTGTTATACAAACGGTGACTTTGTGTGGTTGTGGGCACCAGACCTCAAACGTGGTTTCTGCCAAATGTTCTTCTCCCGCTACTCCGGCCCACTGGTAATTGTCGACCGCCTCAGTGACGTTACCTAATCCCTCGAGTCACAAGCAATCGTCGGCGCTCTCGCAAGACACAGATGAGAGACGTCGCGCGCCTTTAACCGTATCACCGTCAGCCTTCCGACTGACTCGCCCAGTGGGCATCGTCTGCGAACAGGAAGTGAAACATGCTATCGGAGGTTAGATGAAGAGGACGAGAACGAGGCTGCACTAGCTTGCGAGCAGCTCGGTGAACTGCTTTTCGGCCTGAGCTGTACCTCTGGCAATATATTCCCCATACTGTAAATAAACGCGTTCCTTCGTCACAATATTTTACAACGCACGTGCACGTGTTCATCATGCCCATGTGTACTTGTTTTTTCGTGTGTTTTAGTTCTCTCCTATTTTTTTCTAGACATATTGTGTATTATTTAAGAAATTATTGAAATGGGAATTCGCCCTTGTTCAATAATAAATACTATTTAGTGAATCCAGATTCAGGGGCCGAATTCACAAAGCTCACTTACGATCAAATTTTCGCGCAAGAGAAATTTTGTCGCGTAAGTCGATTCACGAAGCCAAAAAAAACCTCGTAAGAGGCCGTAGTTATGACATCGGGCGCTGCGATAAAGCGCGCTGCGAGTGTTCAAGAACATGCCAGTGATGGTGATGCACTTGCTATATTTGCTGACGTCACCGAAAAAGGCTCGTAAGTGGATTCACGAAGGAAAAAAGTTCCGCAGAAATAGCGTGGCTACGAGGAAATGCTAAGAGTGGTCCGGACCACTCTTATGAACAATATGGCTGTTTAGAACATGCAACGTCGGTGGGGTATTTGGGCACCGTGGCTGATTTTCAGCTAGTTCGCGGCCATGTAAGGCTGCGCGATGATTGCTGGTATATTTTATTTTATTTTCTCCCTTTGAGTTTCGTGCGTTGTTTGCTTTGTACGCAGTGGACAGTATTGACACTCGCACTCGTCCAATAATCTTCGTTTCGCAGTAATTAAGGAAGCTTATTGGTTGTCCGGAGAGAAAAATTATGCAAGCAAAGACTCGTGGTTGGATTAAAACCAAAGTACTACGTGAATGGTCGGTGAAGTCTAAAGCGGCGCGCTATTTGGTCAACATTTTTTGTTATGCTGCTGTGCTGCGTCCCACTTCCTCTAATGAGAGGTCCAACGTATGATGATGTACGCAGCATTGGTGGAAAGTACCACCAAAGAGGTTCAGAGGACGACATCAGCTGCTCGCTATTGGAAATAAAAATGAACGGAAGATTTCAGTTAGCTGTTATCAAGGCCTATTACGTGGTTCCACAACTTCTCTAGTTGGATTGGCTTTAACTACCCAATAGGCACGTCGTCTGAAATGCAGCTGTCGCTATGCACGTTGCACCAATCCAGCGCGGGCTCGTACATTGCAAATCACAGCATATTAGGCGTTTTCACGATCCTGTATAAAATCACATACAAATCCAGCTTTTCGACCTTCGCTGTTGAGAAACCGAAATGGAACGCGTTTGTATGGCAAGCAGTCAGAAGAAATAGCTCCAGTAACTTGAAATGACACCGAAAACGTGTGCGAAAGCTCGCGATTCTCGAGTATATATAAGCAAACTATATTACCGAATTCGTGCCTCTTTGACTTTGAGCTGCCATTTAACCTGGCGTGAGCGAATAAATTAACGCTGTTTTCATCCGCTGATATGTATTTTGCTCTAAGAAGCGACAGATTGGCCCCGAAATCAAAGTGTAGCCACGGCAAAATCCCCGCTGCAGGCGCCCAGTGTAGCAGACGACAAATGCTAGCAGACGACGGCTTGGGCGAGAGGCGCATTGTAATTGGTTGGGAAGCAGTATTCTCGACATCAGGCCATCTTATTACGTTGCCAAAACACTTCTTTCATCGCGCGTCCCTGTCATATTCGTCATATCTTCCCCCCTCGCACATAAGAGCAATTTTTATCTCGCCATCAAAAACGCGCAAGAGCTTTCTACGAGTTTTCTTAGCGCTTGCTCCTGCTGCATAGTTCGCCAGAACAACATGGCGTTGTAAACAGTGTATGCGTGTGGGTGCCAATTTTCACAAACGCTTCTCGCTTGACTTCCTTCAGCGTTCGACTGGATGTGTTTCGACTGGACGGTGCGTCTAAGCCGTGTGAAAACCAACGGCAGTGTCTCTCGGTGTACGGTGAGGCGTAGCGAAGCTTGTACCTCGGTGTGTTTATGATACGGTGATGGGCGCCTCTGTATCGACGGCAACTAGCACTCGAGGAGACTGCAATGTGTGTTTGAGTTTCGGTGACAGTTCGTTTGCTTCGCTTTCCAGTTTCTCAGTTGGGTGCAGTGCGGCATTTCGAATTCACAGCGCTTTGGCACGTTACTTGAGTGATCCCGAGTGCGTACGGTAACGTATGAATTACGTGCTGTATTCGGTTATTGCTTGGCCGCTGGTTAGCCCGTGCGCTGCTATTTTTTCGTGAGCAGTCCAGGAAAAGGCAGTGTTTGAAAGTGAAACAATGTGTGTTGTGAACATTGGTGCTGTGTTGACATTTCCAAGACTCGTGAAGAGGCTGTGCTCGTGTGACAGAAGATTAAAAGACAGCGTTGATGACTGTGTTTTGCCCTGTGAAGTTGCGATGGTGCTTTACGAGTGCATTAAGCACTTGCCGCTGGGCTTCGCGTATTATTTTTTAACTCGTTATTTAGGCTATTTGTGCTCATCGTAGTCCGAACGTCGTAATGTGTCGAATCGAAGTCGCGAGCCGATACACTCTCTTGTAAGTGAGGCTGCTTTGGCAGCACGCCTTGACTGTTCTTCGGTGAAAATTTTGAGTTCTACCTGGCAGCGAGAGCCCGTGAACGTCAGTCACGCTTGCCTCCCGAAAGAACGCACTTTTCACCGGTGCCTTGCCTTGGGTGAAGTCGTAGACCAGCGCCTGCTAACTACAAGTATTCTAGTCCATCAGACACGTTGTTATGCACGGCACTGGAGCCTTGACTACAGCGGCTCATGGCGAGGTCTCACGCTTTACCAGTGGACGGACACGTCTTGCTAGCCTTGCATTTCAACGTCAACGGCAGCTTCCAGTCCACTTGCCTGTTCGCCGCAGAACGCATTCCATTCCTGATGACACTGACGGCTGCTAATCGTTCTGCCACCGGTGAGTTGAACTTGCGCAGCTAATTTCGTTGCTATTCACGTAGTACTATAAAGTGTGTAAGCTTTTTTCAGCCCAGCAAATGTAATGTTACCCCATATTGAGTTCCAGTATAAAAAATGTGCTACTATCACATTATATATATATATATATATATATATATATATATATATATATATATATATATATATATATATATATATATATATATATATATATATATATATCTGAAGATCGGTCGCCGATCGAAACGTCACCAATCAACAGTTTTTTAGAAGCGTATATATATTTTTCCTATATATATATATATATATATATATATATATGTATATATATATATATATAGGCAAATACGTCAGCAGTATTTATAGTTTGATTTAAGCAGGCTTTTAATTGATTATCAAGAGCAGCCTGTCTACCACACTTGTTAGTGCAGTGGTGAATATTTGATGCGAATTTATTTTTTCAGTAGTCATGTAACACTTTTTCAGGAATTCCCTTGATTTTTCAAAATTAGTTCTATAGAAGATTACCGCTGTGGTAGCACTATACTTTACCAGGACACGTATATTGCTGTATGCAAAGCTGAGTATACTTTTGGCGCAAATCGAACGAGAACACATAACACAAAAGAACAGGACTGGTACCGAACTTCCTGTTCTTTTGTGTTATGTGTCCTCGTTCGATTTGCGCCAAAGGTATCCTCAGTTATGAACCAGTACCAACTAGCTCGAACCAGAATTCTGTATGCAAAGCTTACATGGGGATTCAGTTTGTTCCAAAGTGAATATAGCATATTTGATAGCTTTGACGATAGGCTTTGTGTTACTGCCAAATATGTATTAAAAGCGATTTTGATGCTGGTTTTTTTGAACGTATCTTTTTTGGCCTCTTCACAGATTGCAGACTTTCCCAAGGTCCTGGGATACATCGATTGCACGCACTGACAAAACAAGCCTCCTCATGACTTGGAGCACCCATACAGAAATAGGAAGGACTTGTGCTCCCCAAACGTGCAAGTATTTTGCAATGGTGGGGGTGTCATCGTACAGCAGGCCTCGAAGTGGCAGCCTCATCTGGATGGACTGTGCTCTGCCGGGGAGCTTCGAGGGCACAATACTGCTTCATGGTCGGTTGCTAGGTTAGTTATTTTTTAAGACCAGATCGTGAAGTAAACACCAACTTAATGTGCACACATTGAGAACCCAAATACCGTTGCTAACAGTGGATGCCTGTATACTCACACAGCGATGCCAATTAGACTCTTAAGAGGAAGCAAACTGCAAGATAACGGACAATGTCAAAAGTGTGAAGTCTGCAGCTTATGAATTTAACTCCATTCATGTGAGACTGAAAAGCTTCTGATTTTGAAATGTCACCAAATACTTTGATTACTTATAGAGCTCCTGAGCTTGTAACTTGCTCAGTGGTTCAAGTGCTCTGCATGGAAATAGCAAGTGAGTGAAAGTCACTTGGCTGTTCAAAACTTCTAGGGAGAAAGAGCTATATGGCGAGTTCCATTGGGAGAACAGCAGCACTCAAAAGTACGCTGAAAGTGCTCTCGTCAGAGCTGGCGGGTTCCAGTTGTCGAACAGGAGTGAGAGCACTGTCATCCAGCGATAGAGCGATAGCGCTTTTGCTGCTCTGAGAGCAGGCAGGAGCAGTATGTAGTGATCTCGCCTGAAAAGTGGAGTAGGCGCAGTACGACGAGAGTCACGTGACTTTTAAACGTCACATTCTCTGTATTTGTTTTAATTTTGCTTTAGCTGGTGAGCGCGGCGGCAAGTGTAGCAACCATGTGTAGACTGAGATCTCTAATGTTTGACACTACGAAGTGTACACTGCTACGTTTGCTGGATGCGCACAAACATGTAACTATGGCGAACAAGGGACTGAGAGATTTGAGGTGTTTTTCGCCGCCCTCCAGTAGAGAGTGCCGGGCCTTCGTATGTTTTGGTCACATGGTATATTTCTACCCACTCGTCAACCTCTCACCTACTCTCCAGACTCTTGCCGCATTCCAGTGGCAGATCGAGTGGCCCTGCTCTTAGTGCTTTGGCCTTGACTCCTCACTGCACGAAACCCCTACTTCTGTTCTCTCAAAGAAACTCGCCAATAGTTCAAGCCTCAGGCCACACAAGGGCAGTAAATGCTCATTTTACCATACATAGCTTGTCTTTTTTTCAATGTTGTAGCATGTTCTATTTCTGCCTTACATGTTCTCAGCACAATTACAAAGTGATGCGTTTAGTTCTACAAATCATATGTGACCCAAGTACATGCTTGTTGATCTCTAAAGGTGACTCTCGGTACGCCTGAAAGCCATGGATGCTCTCCCTGCTGTCTGTGGCTGGCCTAGCTGAGCAGCAGTACAGTCCAGCCGCCACCCGTGCAAGAGAAGTCACAGCGCACCTTTGGTGTTCTAGGCAGGACACAGCCTATCCGTCCGGCATGGTACTGACATCAATAATAATCATGGTGAGTGTTTGTGGCAGCCGTAAGAGCCCATTAGCATGAATTTGCGGATAATGAGTGTGTTTGTTGCTTACGATTCCCAATGAAGTGCATTTTTTTAAAGTGTGCTTCATTAGGAGAAAAAATAGCTGCGGGCAATAAGCACACTTATAATCCACAAATGATTTGTGTTTTCTAGTCTTCAAAATTGCTCCTGCGCACTGCATGATGAGGTGGTTATGTTACATAATTTTGAAGTTAAGAACATTAGCTGTTGTATTGTAGCATAGCGTAACATGAATAACATAGTAAACTCAGTTTTGGTTGGCTTCTTGCACTTAGTTTGAAGTCGAAATAGAATGTAATTTATTGACTTATATGCCTCACTTTTGGGCAGAAGTTCGTTGCCATCAACATGAACATCGTAGTTATGCATTTGTATTGTAAAATAATTTTTTTCAGTCTTCATTATTTATGTCTCCATGATGAGACTTTTTTTCTTCTTTTCTATTGGTACTTCATACTTGTCATCAGCTCCTAAAATTACGACAGCTATAGTTCGCACATGTTTATCAACTTTATACTCTTACACATGAGCACGGTTGTAACAATCATCTGTATTTTTCTATGTTCCAGCAGTATCATGGGATCAGGTGCCCCATGGTCATGTACAGTGTAACTCGAACACAGCGCAGAAGACCAACCAGTAAAGAAAGACTACCAGTGACTGTGTCCCGCTGTTCAAAATGCACGTCGACAAAAAGAATACATTGTGATGGCTGGAGCAGTGTACATTGTATGGTGACAATCTGCACAGCTGCAGTTTAGTTTCTGAGCACTGCATCATTCAGCCGTTCGTTTGCACATTAGCATTTAAAAGGAATTAAATTATTTACTTAATGTACCAAATCATGACATTAATGTAAAACACACTGTTGTGGTAGTACGCAAATTGATGTGAGCTACCTGAAATTTTTATCATGCACGTAAATCAAAGTGCCTGCGTGTCACTACATTTCACTGCCATGGGAAACAGCAGCCATGGTCGCCAACCGAAAATCGTGTTTTCATGTTTGGTAGTGGGAAAATTCAGGCCATTGAATCGGGTAATTTTTCACTTGGTCGATATATTCCTTCAGGACACATTAGTATAGCAAGCACGATTTCTTGTGTGTATATGCTCTGGAAAGAACTTCTCCATGGATTATTTAGGTGGACGAGGATTGTTGCTATTCCTAGTATATCCAACACCAGGCTTTAGCACCTGTGTAATGTTATCCCGTTGCCTCTAGTCCTCTTGAACAGTTGACCTCTCTGTTTGTACTGTGTAAGTTTTAACCGTTTTTTATACTGTGTTTGCTGCCATAGGTTTCTTCCCTAATATAATTGTATACTTTGCCAACTGTTTATCACCTATGCAGCTTTCCTCGTATTACTGCTGAAAGTAGTCATTGCATTTGGTGTGTAACTATACCATGCATTTATTTCTCTCTTTTGATGCATATGTACCATGGTTTAGTCACAAGAGTGCTGCTGCTGTGCTCTAGTCTTGAAGCTGGCGATTTCCAACAAATTTGAAGCTGGAAGTAATGATGTGCTTATTATCATTACTACTATAATCAGGATAAGCCGTCAAAGCTCCATGTAAATGTATTTAACATTCTGTAAACTGTTCAAGATAAACGTTCTTAAGTTTTTTTATTGCGGTCCTTGATTTATGCACCTGAAACACAATTGCATTGTAGTGGCACATTATAGACTGTGATTCTGTAAATTTTTGTGCTCACGTCATTGCAGCTGAGGCCAGCCGCAAGATAAACATGCAGGGTACTGAAGCATCACGTCACATACATTACAAACAGTCCTTACCCAGCAGTGCACTGAAATTTTTCCAAGCGAAATGAGAGACTACTGTATGGGAACTCTGCAGATGTCCCAGACTTTGAAAACGTTGTGAGTAGTGTTTTCAGGAAAAGCAGTGGGTCTTGACATGCCAACAGCGGCATTGTTTGCATGCGCCGAGGAGCTTAGTAGCAGCGAATTGTTTTATTTATGTATTGTCCAATATTTGTCTGAGATGTGCCAATTTTTCAGTCCATGTCACCTAACATTGCTTGTTATTGTGTGGAGAATGAGCCGGACTATGTAAATGAACTTTGTGTGATCTTGCAGACATGCCCCATATTGTGATACACTGCCCTCGTCTAGCATGGCATTGTGAGGGGCTCTCTCATATTTTGTCGTGGGCTGTCAACACCCATGAAGATGAATAAAAATTGCATGAGAGTGGGAAGCAGCAAACTATGCTGTGTGTGTGTGTTTGTGTGTGTGTGTGTGTGTGTGTGTGTGTGAGAGAGAGAGTGTGTGTGTGAGTGAGAGAGAGTGAATGAATGAATGCTTTTCATTTAGTGTAGCTTTGATAAGAACTTTGCTGACTTTCTTTGTCCTATTTATATTTCTCAAGTATGTTTCCTACTGCGCAAGAATGACTGCAACCCTTACACAAAATTCGTGCATTCACAGAAGGTTTAATTTTACAACGAACAGTCGTGAGCAAGAAGTTGGGAAATATGGAACAAACCAGCAAAAATAAGTTTATAGCACAGCTCCTCTGTATAACATTGCTTCTACACATTGTGCTGGTCGAATATGTGGATTTAAAGTATTCAGTTTCAACCAGCATAACCAAGCATTCGCCCGTGGCTGTACATATACTTGTATATATGTGCGTGGTATTTTTGCATATTGTCATACGAGTTGCCAATTGATATTAAGGGCAGAAACCTAGTCAAGCTAAATACGCGGATTTTTCTCTGTACACATGTCATCCGTACTGTAACTGCTGTTGATCAAAAATAAACTTGGGTATAACATTCCCGTGCAGTCACCAAGAGAAGAGTAGCCGTCTCTGACTCAAATGAATTTGCCGCAATCTTTACCCAGGCTGTTTCGCTTGGGACTCGATAGCCTGCTAGAGTTATTTATGAGCATTGACAGAGGCATTACACGGAGGTGCGCAACACGACAGGGACCGAGGGGAGAAGACGCAAACACAGTACTGTGTGTATTTACTGTCTGCCCCTGCCGTTTTGCGCTGCTGCGTGTAATGAATCCCACCCAACTAGCACGAAAACGTGTCCCGACAAAGGCCGTAATCTTGGTGGCAAGCAGTTAGGTCACCGCGTGTGTCTAGATTTTCTCGAAAACATCGTGATATCTTGACTGGTCCTCGAATAGCCAGTGACGTCAAAAGCAATTGCCCAAGGTATGATAATTAGGTTTCAGAACTGGGCGCTCTTGCAGTAGTAGTGGTTAGAAGAAAAAAAAACTCTTATTTCTGAAATCCACGAGGGAGCATGCCACAGCGCTTTTTGTTCGAAATGGGGAGTCAAAGAAGAGAACGGAAAGGGACACCTTCTCAAGATAAGAGTGCCCGCAACACATAACTACAGGCCGTGCAACCTGCTGTTTCATAAAAAAAATAAAAATGAAAAATCGTGCGTTCTTGGCGACACTGCGAATCGAACGCAGTGCCTCCTGCATTGTAGTCGGTCGCTGTAACCATTAGACTACCGCGGCAGCGCTTGAGATGAGAGTTGGCCACTGTAGTGCTAACGTAATTGTTAATATATCTCCTTTCGCTAGAAATACGCCTAACGCAAAACGTCCGGCAAAACTAGATAAAAAAATAAAGGCTCGGAATTCGTAATGAATTCGCCTGAGGCCACTCGATGGCGAAATCCATCGAGTGTAAATACATGACTGTGTATTTCACATTGACGTATGATATTCACTAATCAACTATCGCTAATTAACTGTCACTAATGTCACTTTCATTCAATCAATACTCGGTTTGTTTCGATTATCGTCGTTTAAATAAACTTTCACTAATCAGATCACTACTTAATTTCCTTCTATTCTCGTATATAAGCCCGGTCATATTCTCGCTCGCTTTTGTGTAGCTTTCTCTCCCATACACGTTAGTAAGTAACGCGAACAAAAAATCTTTTATGCTCTCCAAGCAACCGGTGCCGATCCGTGGAAGCTTGCCATGACGTCTGCTGCGCCAGCGGATCCTCTTCCTAACGTTCTTCTCTATCGATTCGTTTTCACTCTTTCGAAAAAACGATGTGAGACACACGCGAACGCTGTCTTTTTCCTTGCTAAACGCACAGCACGCGCGCCTCGATTCACGAGGCACGTGTGATCATGTCACTTCAGGCCGAGACGCAACGTTGCTTGTTTTATTTGTTTGCTCACGCAAACGCTGCAAAAATGAAGTGACCTGCAGCGCATTGTTTTCTGAAAAGTATAAGCACGTATAAACTGCCCGACGAAACTTTCTCGTTTTACGTGTTCACATATCTAAGCGTACGACTCTTCTCTTATTCTGGCCCTGTCAAAATGCGGCGATGAATTGAACCTGCGACAAGATACGCTCATGCTACCTCTCTCTTACTGCTGCTTTATATTACTGAACAGTTTCTACGTAGGCTCGAAAGCCGCTCCTATGTCTTTTGCCAAGACCTTTGTAAGAAATCCAACCTTTTACGTCTAGCTAAAAAACACCCTAATGGCCACCACCTTAACCGTGCTTGAACACGCCTCCTAAGTTGAGTGCCATCGTAGCTTCATGAATAAAACTAAACTATTGCACGAAGGGGGAGACTTTTGGGTCACATCTTCAAACGTTCAATGTATCAATTTATGTGCGCTTTCATAGGAGTGGTGCGTCAACCTGCAGTTGACGAGATAGCGCACGGATTCTTGCTTAACGCCACCGAGCAACAAAGCTACATATGGTCATTCATCAAACGCGAGCGCTTGGCTTTGTTCAGGCCCCGCGGACGCCTGCTGCAACGCGGCGGCGCGTAAGCGCTGTAGCAGACGCCCGGAACTGGAAGCTGAGATGCTGCGAAAATACATGGGCTATCATCGTATACTCTCGATGCTAGATGCTTTGCGTGCTGCCTTGCTATTATCGGCGCGCACTTCTTTCTTTCCTTGTCGTTTCATCGGCTTTCGCGTTGCCTCCTTGCCCTCAAAAGTCACGCGTAAGTTAAATTCGTGCCATTGCTATCGCACTCCCTCGCGATACGAGAATTCTTGGCTAAGAAACTGCGTAGGCAAGAGAAAGCTTTGTGAATTCGGCCCCAGGTGCGCAACACTATGTAGAATACATAACAATCACTTAAATATTTCTTCAATAAATGAGTTTTCACGAGCAAAAGCATAGATATGCTGATGAGACGCGCCAGGTGGCGGCATCGAGGTTATGTTTCACAATATCGAATTCTTTGAATTGCTTCTAACTCTGCACGTGGAGATAAGTTGAAGTGACCTTCCACTATATCGCACGTAGATCATGAAAGCCCAGAAAAGTTACACTATGTTTTTCTCGTCTCTTGCTCTCCTTATCACGCAATTAACTTTTGAGAATAACAAAATAGCGGGCAGTGCGCAGCACGGGAACATTTAGTTATGGCACGCGCCCTGTCCTTTCGTATCCAGACCCTTTTCTGTCAGTCAGGAGATATGCTATCTGAACTGGTGGAAAACATTCTGGCCCAAATCAGACGATGATAACGTGAATACACGTGGGGCCATGTACGCTCTTGCCTTGTAGTTATATATACCAGCGGAGAGACGACGAGCGCCGATTCATGTACAGAGTGAGCGAGTTATGTTCGCAATACCATCGTGCCTAGCCAATCTGAATATCGAATCCATTCTTGCAGATAAAATGGGGAAAACAGCTCTTCTTGGAGCAATAGATGTATTGTGTATATGCTTTATTCTGGGCACTGCATTCGTAGTTGCCGCTGAAAATCCATCTCAGTTGGACGCTATCATAACATTTTTAAATTTTTATAACAGGATATCCCAGGTCATGAAGCTTATGACTTACTGCATATCACAGATCATGACCATATTTAATGCGAGCCTTCGCTGTGCGAAATACTCCGTTGCTGACTTACAAACATGTCAGTTGTCCTACAATAATCCTTGAACACTTTTTTTTATTTATGTAATTTGCCGCGAAATATACGCGTTAACAATTCCCACTATGATGTCGAATGGGCAGAGCCGTGCTACGGGAGAAAACAGGCAAATTAACTGTCCGGCATCTGATTTGCCGGACAACATTCGATTTAAGAATCTTCTCACTAGCAATCCCTTAAATAATAATCTACATACGAACAATTGCCATGAAGCAATGCGACGTCGCAAAGCGACTACATAAAGCAAAGCGACTTCGCAAGTTCTAACAGGAAGTAAGCGTACCTATCTGGACTTAAGAATTAATTTCAGAGCTTCATCGTTGCTTCTCCGTGTGCTCCTGGCCATTGCGTTGAGGCTTTAAATTCGAGATAGGCACGTTAAGGCAGGCCAGCCATCAAGAAAGCGCCCGTGCCATTCCATAATCAAATGAGGAAGGGTGCACGTAGTCAACCGAGCAAGAGAGAAAATGCTGACAGTAACGGTCATTGAGGAAGACGCGGATCAGTTCTAGTGCACGATTCAAGTAGTTACACGACGAATCTCCTCCCTGTCGTATTGAAGCTATGTGACAAGCTGCATTTTGAATCACAAGACATCGCTGCATACAAATAGTTGACCGCAGTCGTAAACTACTATTGGTAGCTGCAGCTAAAAACACATACTGTGGGGTAAACAGCCGGATCTTCGAAGCAGTAATGAACGTGTTTCGACGCACCATAGGCAAAAAAGTGCTCGGTTGTAATGTCTGTAATAAACCACTATTAGCGTAAAGAAGATACTTAATTTTTAGAGTGATTCACAGTATGTCTGACTGTCCAAGCGTGTGACATCACACGGTGGATTTGGTATGCATGCGACAAATAATCAATACAGACAGCCTAACAAATGCAGAATTGTCAGGAGGCGCCTTTTATTGCCACTCAAGAGTGAATTTTCTACTTTCCAAAACATAGGCCCGTGCGGAACATGCAGAACAGAGACATCGTATTCGCGATGAAAGCTGTCTAAAAAATGCAGTAGAGTATGACTGTGAAACCTTGTCACAAAACTATGCCGTGCCTGTTGTAAACTTTCTTCTTGCGACTACTGGAAGTACAAAAGCTGTGGACCAACCACGTCGTAATAGTCCTTATTTCGTGAAGTCAAAAAATACCACTGCGCTATGATTCATAATTTCTCGAAGTAGTGGGGCAGCCACTAGGTGCCTGTATTGCAAAATGCGCACATACGTAAGAGCGCAGTTTGTCGGTGCTGCGAGCGATGATGCTGAGTTATGGCTAAGGCATTTGTAAAGGGTGGGAAGCATTGAACCATACACTCCTTACGCGATTCACATTGTGCGATGCCTAGTGTTATTTTTCTCTCCTGCCAGACCATATTACATCTCTTAAAGCAACCTCTTGCCTGACTTGACACATGTGTAGGGTCTTTTTGCGAAGATGTTTTTAAGCACCGGCATCACTATGGTAGGACACTGGACTGTCCCACATAGCGCCTTGGTTTATGCCTCACTCGAACCTCGTATTTGGTGTGTTTTTTCGCTCAGTGCGCGATAGTTGCAAGGTGACGGTGATGGTGAAAGGGACTTATTAACAAAAGAGAGGTGTTTGACCTCTTTAGACGTCCCTAGAGGCAAAGTGGATTCTCTATTCAGGGATCCCATTGGTTGAAGCCGCCGTCCCTGGCTCTGTGTACCAAGGCCTGCTGGGCCTGAATGTCTGAGCAGCCGAGCAGGGCCGCCTCCCAGACCTCTCCCGTAGGGTTTGGCTTAGGAGTAAGGACTGTGTTGTTCCGGCAGGCCTACACCATGTGGTAGATGTCCGCCACCTCCCCACAGTGCTGGCACTGTCCTGTGACTGTAAGGTCTAAATGCTTTATTATTGCAGGACATAGCAATGCATTAGTTTACAGTCGTAACAGAATGGGCTTTATTCGTCGGGTTATATTCTCCCCCTTGTGGGGAGAGGTAGTGGTGATGACTTTCTTTAAAACAATGCAGAATTTTTTTTGTATTATAATAATACAGAATTTCCTTTGATGACGAGACCCCAACGCAGCTGT